>JAZGTK010001293.1:0-42252 GCA_036877625.1 Ambastaia sidthimunki
TAAAAGGGGAGTGAAGTACTTATGGTGGAACCTAGAACATATGTATTATCCAGATAAACTGTTTCTGGTAAACCATACAGAAGTAAAGGGCAAATGTGTGCGGGATGGAAATCTTATGCAAATTCAGAATTATTTTATGTTTTAGCATTTTAATGGCTAATTCAAATGAATTTGTATGATTCACCCAAGTAATGGTTAGGGGTGGACCCTTATGCTTGCTTTTTCTCTCAAAAACATAGACTATGTTTTTGTAGGAATCACATCGTACAAATTAATACAAAATTGCCACCTTGTAACAAGTTGTTTTCCTGTGAGATTAGGTTGGTGGAATGCACTTTTATCCTTTCTGAGTTGCTTACACCAGTATCCACCACTGGCACTTACCTTAAAGTGATTTTGTGAGATGTTATAAATGGTAAGAAGGACCATAAGTGATATAAAGTACCATAAGTGATTTCAACCACTTTACTAACCTCAGCCACATTCCTTCTCTCCAGCCCACATTCTCCTCTCTTACACCAACCTCCAAAATGAGACTCACTCTTAAAACACTTTAAATCTGAAATGTGTAATTTATATATTTCAGGTTATTATGCAAATTATTCTTAAACCCTGTTTAAAAAGTTCAATTGTTGCAACTCTGTTTTGTAATGCTTTAAATTACAAGTGTCATCTTCATGTCTAAATACATTAACAAAGTTTATTTAAAATAAAAGTGCTGTAGCCTAATGATAAAGTTGTGGGCTTGTAACTAAAACATTATTGCTTCCAGTCCCATAAGGGATGATGCAACTTCCACCATTGTGCCCTTAAGCAAACGTTTCTTTAATAACTATACTGCAACAGCTTTACATAAAACAATTTCCCGTGAGGCCGGAACAAACTAAAATACAGCCTATGTTGTCAAATACAAAGTTGATTTACATTGATTTTCACTGTGTTTTGATATGTTTTATAACTCAATATAGCCAACATAGTAATACTCTAGACAAAATTCAAAAATATACGTTTGCGATGGTTGACAATATTAAAGGTAGGCCGTCTTATCTGCAGCCAGTCTACATGCACAGTTCTAAACTCAGAATAACAAAATCTAATTTAGAAATTCTAGTCTAGCAGTCCAGATTGATCTGTGAACACTATATTTTATTCTCCTTACCCTGTTGCTTACATAGACTGGTCTGATGACACTGATACTTATGTATAAGGTGTCTATAAATATTTTCTACAGCTTTCTTGCTAACTCTCAAATTGACAGGTCCACCTAGAAAAACTCTGGTGGTATTCAAAAGTATCGCTTAAGGGCTTTAAGCAAAACGTTTTTAACGTTTTTAGCATTGCTGCATTACAATATTGTTTGACACATTCGAGCATTTACACATATAGGAAAAATCAAAAGGAGAGCCTTCTGATTGTCAAACAATTTTGCTATCTTCAAAAAGAAACATTCAATTGTGAAATAAAAGAGCCTAATTACTGTTTGATGCACATTTGAATGCTGTTACTAAGCCATTACATGCAGTGAGGATTATATTCTCGTCTTTGCATGCCACTTTTCCACCATTTTGCCAGCAGTAAGGGGATATTTTGTGACTCCACAATAATTAAATGGCAGCAGCAATTCACAGATAATTTAAAATGTGAATTACAAAAATGAACGCGGGTCTCATTAAATGTTGCTGGAGCATTTACAATCAATACATTTTAGGAGCTTTTGGCTAATCCTGCTTTATGCAAAAACTTCTGTGAGTAATTAAACGGCTGAGAGAGAAATGTTTGAAATGCCCTTTTTCAGAAGGCATTAGCAACATATCACTTATGTTAACAGTTTGATGATCCCTGGCTGAGCAGCTTTTGGGGAGACTAAAGCTGGATGAAATGAAAAAATGAAAGATTTAACTTGTTTACTAATTCTGCTGCTGCAGCAATAACTTTCATTAATGGAGAGTGTGATTGCAACAGTGAGTCGCTGTGAAATCGTGTATAACCGACCATAGTTTCAGTCTGCAGAAAGACAGGCTTAATGAATGGATAAGGAGAATTTGCAAATTGCACCCAAGGGGCTGCCAAAGAAGCAATTCAAACTCAGGTTTCCCATGTTTAGAAACAACAGGCTGACCATCACACCACTGGGGCTCCCGAGAACTGGAGCCACCTGCAAAGACAAAGCTTTGCCAACTAGGAGATCGCCCAGAATCGTCTCATTACCAGGAGGCATCCCTGCATGCTCGTGCTTTTGCATTTCATCCCAATTTGTGTAATTAGTCAGTGAATGCAGTTAAAAATGAGAGGAACTTTTTTCAAGATCTCTCAACCTCAGTGTGACATCAGGGAAAAAAGGGCAGCTCACAGGAGCTTCTCAGCCATGGAATCGCTCATTGAGCCAGTGTGGTGCTAAATTTTGACTCCTGCCAGATGTGCCTCCCCTAATTCCCCAGTATGGTTAGGTATAGGATTAGGTGTAGGGGCCGGGTTAGGATTATGTCATGAAATATAAGCCTCAATTAGGAGGGTCATAATCTGTCAGGGAGTCAAAATGTGGCACAAAACTGGCAACAAGCAATCGTTGAATTCTTGCACCTGCGAAACATGATCTGCAACAGCTTCTCACCCACAATCTCGCCTCCCCAGCCACATCCTGCGTATCTTGGCTTGCTGGCAGCAGAATGATATCCGACAGATCAGAAAATGCTGATGAGGGCTTCCTCTGACTCAGCGGATCACGCCCCCTTTAGCAGAGGAGCAAGAAGCCACCTGCAAACCTCAGAGCCTCCACCGAGCCTGAGCAGTGGTGGGACCCGATCCGTGGGGCTTACCCAGGCAGACAGCCAGACGACAGAGAAGCTTCTTCAGCGAGAAGCCCACACAATGTGCGCACTCGGCTCTCTTGGGAACCTTTTTTTTATCCAGTCAAACAACACAAAATTTGTGCATGTCCTCAGGTATCAGAAACCTCTGACACAGAGACACGCACTTTCTGAAGTTCTTTGCAGCTGGGTCCATTGGGTGCTTTGTCACGAAAACAAGAGACAAATGTCTCCCGAAGACAAAAAAGCTGATGAAATGCTCTACAGGTGTCTAATATACTCATAGGTACACCTGCTGCACATCAAGCACTGCTGTAAGCCAATTAAAATGGCCAAACCAGGTTCAGTATTGAGTTCCCTGCATTTACAGGTACTACAGACATGAGAAGAGATACAGCTACTAAAGTATCTTTCTTCACTTTGGATGTACTCACACTAGGCACGATTGTCCTCTGCTGGCTGTACTCACACACTTTAAACCTCGCCCGAGCCTAATTAAACTGTGATCTGGCCCAACTATGGGGTACAGTATTATGTGAGTATTATGCCTATAATATAGAATATTCAATATACTTTTTTGTTATTCTAAATGAAAGTTTGTTTTCGTAATTCATTATCAATGTAATAATTTGCTTTCCTTTAATGTAAAGTCATTAATTAATAACACTTTTAACCCCTCCCCTCTAACTACATGGCTCTCTGTTGTGCTGCTTTTCACAATCAAGGTCTTATTTTTTAAGCCATATATTTTAGTAGCATATTTAAGTAGTATTAAAAGAGTGTTAAATTATGCAAACAGTGTTTTGCACTGACTTTAAATATTACAGTTTTTATATTGTGCTGTCCCTCTAGGTGTGTGTTGTGTCTTTGTGTGTCTGCATTGACTTTAAATATGATTGTATTGTTGTGCTCCCTCTCCAGATGTGTGTTGTCTTTCTATGTTTCTGGATATAATTCATTAGTAAACATCATATACGGTTTAACTATACAGGAGTATATATCGAAATAAAGATAAAGATAATCGAAAATATATTTTATATCAGTAATAATTTGAGGTTGTTTTTTGTTACTGTGCATTAGTCTTAATAAAACTCCAAACCTATCTGCATGGTGTCTGATGTTATTGTCACAAACTACATTACCCAGAACCCTGTGCAGGGACACGCCCCCTCCAAGTGGTGGCCATTTTGTAATCACGTTCTCTATATAAACTCCCCTCTGCCATGGACTTGTTGCGAAGTCTCATTTTGCCCCGGCTAATGTCTCTGAGCATTCTCTCCTGTGGTTTTTAGTTTCCTGGTTTGTATTTTTGGACTGCCTTCTTGTTGTTGATTGTTTGCTGCCTGCCTTTTGATCCCTGCTTTGTTCTTGGATTTCCCTTGTTGTATTGCTGCCTGCCCTGACCTTTCTGCCTGGAACTGTTCACGTTTTGGATTACCTGTGTTGCCCCTGTTTGCTGTGTTTTGACCCTTGCCTGTTTAACGCCGTTTCTGTTGAATAAAAGCTGCACATGGATCCCTTTGTGTACGAGCAATCGTTACAGTTATGTAGCTTTATAACCATTGAGACAAATATAATTTATATCACAAATTACATATTTCTGTTCCAGGAGAAAAGTTGTGAATCAATGCACAGGAAAATTACTTTAATTAGTTATACACATTACGGTACAGTCATTTTTTTCCCATATGCGAGTTTCCTAAGTGAAAATTAACATTAGTAGTCTCCAACCTACCGTTAGAAGAATACATTAAACATTCATCTTCTGGAACTCTGCCAGCACTTGAATGGCTGTGGACAAATATTGCTTTGTGTGCTTTGACTAAACAAATCTTTTATACATTTTCAGCTGGAGGACTCTGCTCAGCAGTGGTTTAATTTTAAACTCAGACTAATTTTCTCTCCGTCTCCCTAATGTCCTCTAAGCCACATGATGTGCTCTTCACAACAGCTACCTGCTTTCCTGCTTTATCTCAACTACTGAAAATGCAACATCCTGATGGTTTATAAACAGATTGATGGCGGTGTCCAGTGTGACCTGCGGAGCAACGGCAGTCAGCTGTCTGTTCTGATGTGGACAGTGGGAGACTTTAAAACAGAGTTAAAAATAGTATTCAGGCAACCACATATTCATACAGTATGTGTATATATAGCTCTTTATAGGTCAAATCAAGTCAGTCACATAGAAAACTCCTTTACTTAAAGTGTTTATGACATATTTATGTATTATATAATATTACATGATGTAGTATTATATAATATTTTTGGAAAGCATGCTTAGCTAAGTTTGAATATACGGTTTAGTAAATGCATTGCCTTATAGTTTTTATAAATTACAACATTGTTTGTTGTGGTAATTGCCTGTACACCACAGATTCTGTTGGTAGACATTAACTTGTACTAATAATTTTTTAATGCTTGTACTCATGTTGATTCTTTAACGTTTAACACCAGCATTTTTATTTAGCACATATAACACATCTACTAATTTGTCTGTTCTTATTTTGTTATGCGACACCCATAGACTCTGTGTATAAACTGTGTTGTATTTGTTAATTAAATTTTAGGGGGTTTCTTGAGTTGTTTTGTCCTTTGTCTGTTACTGATAGAAACAAAAGAAACAGTATTAAAGAAAAAAATCAGAGAAGGAACAGAATGAGAGCATGACCTAGACTGGAGTAGACACAATAAGTATCAGGGTTTATGTTTTACTTGCTGTAAATATGTTGATACTGTACATTTTACTATGTGTGTGTGTGTACAGTTTACATACAATCATGTATGAGATCTCCCTATTATCAATAATCTATTATCAAACCATGCTTTATTGTTCCACAATAAGATGTTTTCCTCACATTATTTCTTAATACAACATACAATTTTGTAACTCTCTCAATTTTTTCCATGGGGTCACACTATCTGTATCTAAGCTAAACTGATTGCTTCCTGTTTTTGCAATACGCTGTGGTGGCCTCTCTCACCTCGGTAATGAAATACAAGTACGAGCAGAGTAACAGAATTAATCACGCTTCTCCAGCTCCTCTCTCTTCCTATCACACTTCCCATCTAAATGAATATTGGCCTTGGTTCAAATAGTCCTGAGAGTGTTTCGTCTTCAGCATGAAATCAAATTGAATCAAAGTGGCGACAGAGGGACAGGTAATATTACCATGCTCATTTCTGCTCTTAGACACCCTTTCACAGAGTGGAGAGGCACGTGTATGTCCGGGGTCTTTCCGGTATGCGGCATATTTGACATCTTACACAGTACATTTATTCCTATATTTTAATGAATATATGTCTTGTTGTTCTAAGACCATAATTTGCTTTTCTCACAATATCCTAGTTAAGTGAACATGGGGTGAATTTTAAATAATTTTAGTGCTTTGGTTTGAACAGATATTGCCATTTTGGCCGCATCCCCAGGTGACGTGCGTTAACTTCTGAAATAAATAGCTGGCAGTTCATTAAAAATACCACAGCCATTTCTTTCTCTAATCGAGGTTGTTCAAACAGAAAAAAAAATTCTTGGACATATTGTTTTAATTGGCAGTCAGTTTACAAGCCTGTGTCCTTTTTCTTTTCATTCCTATGTCTTCAGTTTTACTTTCCATTCCGTGTAATATCACTTCATCCCCTTAATTACAAAATACATTTCATAATGACATCATCCGCCAGGAAGTTACCTACCATAGCCACATTAGCCCCTGCTAGTAGATGCTATAACTTTAATGCCTTTCACATCACATCCTAGTGCAGACTTGAAAGGACTTGTTACCAGCCATCAGGCAGTCACATTCATGACTCCAAAGATATTGTTGCTCAACTTTCTACACGTTGCCTAGTATGACCTGCTGGTATCTCATCAAAATATAGAAGTAGTTTGTTTTCCAGAAACTGTTTCTCCTTACGATTTATGCTTCTTTGTTTTCCCCACCTTGTGAGTCGCTTTGGATAAAAGCTTCTGCTAAATGCCTAAATGTAAATGCTCTAAACAGCCATTGAAGAAGCAGTGTAATGGTGTAATATGTCACCACAACTTAAGGAATTCCATCTATAAAAATATAATGTTACAACTAAGTCTTGTTTATTTCATTAGGTAAACACATCCAGACAATGAATACATCCATCTTAGTGCAAACTGCAGAGATCCTAATTCTAACCCAAGACATGAAATTATGTCACAGTGAAGACTGCAACTCTTGTTGTTAAGAAAATGAATCCCATGTAAGTGCTTCAGACTTTAGACTAGTCTTTAATCTGGTTGTCTCTGTCTGATCCGCTCTGTCATTATCATTTTTAAGATTTATTCCTAAATGTTCTGCACCACAAAAGCTTGTTATCTCTTTTCTGTGGTAGAGTTTCGGGTGAGAATTTGAAGGTGCCTTTAAGTGGACGAGCATGATTAAAAAGATGCAAATCGCACAGCCTGATTATGGGCTGAGATATGTTCAATTAAAACTGGAACAAATCAAGTGGGACTCCTTCGTTGTTCCAGTGAATATTAATTAGTCCAATTAACTGAGATAGATTGTAATTTAAAGTGTAATTGGTTCCTAGATGACACTGTGTGGAGGTTCACACAGGACTCAAAAAATAGTCAATACACCCTTTACACTAATAAATCTTCTTTAGATGCTAATGGATTTCTGATGCATGATTTAGAATTTGGTTTGCCAAAATCTGTTTATTTTCTTTTTAACTTTGAGAGTGTTTAAATAAAAGACATAACACCCAGATGTGAATTAAAATAGATATACAAGAGTGCAACCCTTTAATTAAAGCTGCAAGCTGCAACTTTTTTCATTAAAAATGAACAAAAATGGGTTCTTGAGCAAATACATGACAGATCAGTGTTGAACACTATCTCCTTAGCTTACCCTGATTCGCAACAGTAAGTTTATAATAATGATTTATAATTACAGCTGTTGGGTCAGATTTTGCAGGAAATGTCCAGAAAGATGTTCCAGCTACTACATTGCATGTCTGGGTACTGTGCAGTGTTTGTTCTTACAGTAGTTCTTCAGTTGTCATCCACATTCAGAAAATAACTGAAATGGCGGTGCAATGGTAAACATTACAGATTACAGCTTTAAAGGACCAACACACCAATATGTTTTGTGATTCCTTTGGGACCTTAGCTGCATAAATCACTATTTACTCATTGATGTTCTGTCTAATATCTCCTTTTGTGTTTCACAGAAGATAATAATATGGGTTCTTTGGTATAAAAGAGCTTGCTAAGAATATAATAACAATGTATACTTTACATTCGCCTAGCCAGATTCTCTGCACCAAGTCTGGTCACCTTTGCCAATTCAGACTCTTATTAGTTGCATGGCACCAGCCAATCAGACGCACAGTCAAGCTGGATGGTCTGTGCATTGTATTTTTGTTTTCTGTACAATTTGTGATATTTTTAACTGTCACTTTCCTACCCCAAAATGTTTATTTTGTTTTATAGCCACTGTATATGTTGGCAAAATTTGCTGTGCAATTGTCAAAAGGTTTTTTTTTATATTATATTTAGTCTGTTTATTTAGCTAATGTATTGACCTCCTGTTGTTCACAGAAGAATGTCAGAAACGGACACGCGGTTAAAGCAAACTGTCCACATTGACATTAAGACAGTCAAACCTTTGGAGTCCATCATGTCCTGTGTCTTTAATAAGCCCACACATCTGTTTCTTTATTCAGCTCTCACTGACTGAAATAAATCCTGTCATTTACAAATGGGCTCAATTTTGATGCCAAAACCACAACACCCGTGGTGTGTGAAATGTACCGAGCAGAACATACATCTAAATTTGGGAGCATCAGATATTAGAGGAGACATTCACAGTTAGCCAGAAAGGTTTAATGAGCCGGGTAATGATGGAAGAGCCACCAATATTCCACAGGGTAGGTGCCTACTGATCAGAGTTATGATTATGCCTTCCAAAAATGTGAGCGTCTCTCAGGGGTTTACTTTATGGCCTTTGAATACACACAAAGCCCTTGTTAAGGTTGTTCAGCAGAGAAACATGTCACCCGTTTGAGAGCCAACAGTAACAACAGGACTGTAATATCACATGAGAGGTTATTCAGGGTGTGCTAAATTAGAGCACTGCTCATCTATCTATCTATCTATCTATCTATCTATCTATCTATCTATCTATCTATCTATACTGTATATATACACACACACACGCACACACATATATACTGTATAAAGGGCAGAAATAATTGGATGTCATGGTAAATATACATATGCTAATGCAACAACAGCTTTTCATAGCACAATGTGCTGATTTGTTTATGCCTGCGGTTTAGCAGACCTAAACTCCTAATAGAGGCAGAAATTACTTAAAAGGTGAAATCTACAGGGTGCAAATTTATTTTATCACCCGGTGACTTGGTAAAGACGTGGTAATGCCGGTCTGCTAACATAATGCAAAACCTACAATCAGCCAGCCGAAGAAAATAAGAGAGTTCTGAAGTGGTGATTTAGGATTCGGCAGTATATGACAGGAGCAAAGAAAGCATTTCTGCTGCAGTACATGAAGGACTGCCAGTCATCTCAAAAATCTGTGTAATTCTCTGATATGGATTTAATTGGAAGAAATGTGTTTAATAAGTTGAGAGTGCCTACACTCTTATTAAAGGGTGAAATTAAGCATAACAGTAATCATAATAATACGTTTAGACAAATGTGCGACACATTAAGATAAAGAGGAGACACAGTCAGAGAAAATAAAACCTGGTCACTGAGTCAGGGGTCAAAATAAAAATTTCTTACACTGAAAATGTTCTGTGTAACAGAACTCTGAGTGCTACACTCTTGTATAGTATAGTATAGTCTTACATGGAAGGCAGAAGATCTGGACTCCATAGCAGCTTGGCCAAGCACCGACATGTACCATTGTTATGTAAAGCAACCAATCACAGTTGATTTTGTTCAGCATCGTGTTTCCAGGCAGATCTTTAAAGAACACAACACACGTTTCTCCTAACCAATCAGATGACGACTTTAATTGTTTAAAACTCCTGAATTGTTTAAAGAGCAAAGTAAAACAAAGAAACAAAAACATTTTGGCATAGGATCAGGGGTGGCCAATCACATTTTAGGCCAGACACACTTCTGCTAAAATTAGGCAACATATTTTAGAAACAAACACACTGGGGTGTTATAAACTCTGTGAATGACAAGCATTCCAATTTTGTGGAAATCTACAGGCGTCTATGTAGGCCTTGTCCTTGTTGATGTGACGGTCGGCAGCATCTAAGCCTGACTTGGTCTGCATCACCTCCCCCAACAACCAATTTTCATGTCAGCATCACTGCAAGAGGCACAGTAATTGGCTGCAGGTACCGGTGAGACTTCGATGGTCAATCATTGGCTGCAACAGCTGTCATTGACCCTGCTTGACTATGATGACAGGAACCTGTGAAGTCCCAGTTCAAACAGGGCCATTAGAGAGACAGAGAAGATGGGCCATTACATGCTATATTAACTGAACAAGTGTGTTGATTACTGAAGGAGTATGGGTGATTTTCAGAGACCAACAGACTGTGCTGTGATGTGTTTGAATCAGTGGGAGACTTGCCCCCAAATGCTGTGTCCCAGCTGCTTCTGTCAGAACACTGCTGTTAAAAATACTCCTTACATCCTACGAGATGCAGGCAGGAGAACTGCTGCCATCAATCAATGCAATGAAGGAAGAGAGGTTACAACCTTTTTCACATCCAAGTGTGTAGTTACACAACATGTGAACAAGGTTCAATGGTGAAATTTGCAAGATCAAAAAGACAAGAAAAGTCTATTTGTTTGCGCATGTGTGTGTGTTTGAACCCAAGCCTACTTTTGGTGTGTGTACTCCTGTTTTTTATCTTGGATAATTGTAGAATGGCATGAAAAGATACTGAAATAAAACATAACTTAAGTTTAGTTATTACATTTACATTTATTCATTTGGCAGATGCGTTTATCCAAAGCGACCTATTCAAGGTATTATTAGGACAGACCTCTGATCAATCTTCTTTTGTCCAAGGTGGTACAATGGTATTCCTCCAAGTTGGCGTCATGTAGCATCATGTAAACACCAGTATAGTAATCATTCAGCACCACTAGGAATAATAAAGTGCCCTCTGACATCATGACACCACTATGGTACTTTTGTGTTTTGTACTATTGGCTGGCTACAGAGGAAGCTCATCTAAACATTAGACCGATTTGGCCAGCAGATGTTCTTGTTGCTGCTACACTAAAAAGTTTCTTTATTTTACTTGGCATGGCTGCAGTTTTGTTTGCCTAAAGCAGAGTATAAGCACTCAGTAATCCAGTTACACAGGATCCTCTTGTGCTAATGGAAACAGTAATTTACATTAACAGCAGGAACACATAACAGACCAGAGATTAGTGTGTGCATGTGTGTGTGTGTGTGTGTGTGTGTGTATGTGTGTGTGTGTGTGTAATGCTTTAGAAATGACAAAAGTTTGAGATTTAATTGAGCTAAACTAAAGTCAGTTAGGTCACACAAACTGTTTGTGGACAGATTATTGCCCTTATTTAAAGCTTCCGATATATACAAAAACCATGTGAGACATATTAAACCATATTTTATTTATTGTATAAATTATAGATAATATAGATTACAAATCTCATTAAAAATGTTCATTTTGATCTTAATAGCTATTCTTTATTTTCTTTAAATTCAATCACATTAATTAATGTATTCAAATCATTTTAGAGAAAGCGAACTAACACTAAAACAGACCTTGTTCAGACCCACAGAATATATTCTGTTACAGTAGTTACACTGGCCTGTAAAGACCTCATGACCTCAATGCACATGACCTTCATATTAATTTTCATTACACCAGCTGCCCTCAACACCTGTGGAAATGACACAGTAATGATGGATGACAGAAATAAATGGCAATTTAAAAGAACATTAATGGCAAATACTTCACCCATAAGGAGTTATTATAAACCTTAAGTATAACAATGTATAATAATAGCGCTTTTTTCTGCACATAGAATATTTTTAATAATCCTTTTCAACATGCTAAATGACTACTTACATTCTTTATATGTGAATAAAGGTAATTATTTTGTCAATAAGAACAGCTGGCACTGAGACGTTCTCTGCCACTCAGCCATTGTTGTTATTTCTGTATGTTAAATTAAAACTGCATAATTTTTCAGTGTGTAAGGACAAAAATAAATTACATTTATTTATTTAGCAGATACTTTAATCCAAAGCAACATACAGTGTATTCAATGTGTGTTTCCTGGGATCTAACCCACAATCTTTGCGCTGCTAACGCAATACTCCACCAGTTGAGCTACAGGAACACCCTGTATCTCAACACCCTGTAGCACAAATACAATATGTAGATTTGATTTGAGAAATATATATATACAAGATCTGTTTTAAATCTAAAGTTATGTACAAGCATGCTCTGATACCGTTAAACTATGAAATCATATGAGCTCATTTTTGCTTTGATAAGTGAAGTTTAAGTTTCAGAGTATTAAGTGAATTGTGCAGTGCAGTCACAGATTCTGGCAGATGGCTTGACATTCCACATCTTGCTTCTCAAGGAACCTTTGGGAGACAGCAGCTTTTGTGTTTTAACCAAACAGAATAGGCAAGAATATAGACCCACTCCCCAAACACTTCATACAAAGATCCTAGAGCTCATCCTAACCCAAATACTTGACTGACTTGGTAATAATCAGTGTAGACAATAACACCAACTTTTGTGTAGCAAACTGCTGTGAGGGTAAAAGCAATATTTGACATTCAAATAGATCAGCTTCACCTGTCATTCTACAATGTGAGTATGTTTATATCATAAACTACAACATGGCATGAAAAAATAGCTTTCAGGGAATGAGATTGAGATGCAAAGACACATTTATTTTGGTCTATCATGCAATGTTGCTGTTAGATCTCAAGAGTTCTCAGTTTTTGCATCTGCGGCCTTGGGCGGCCTGCCATTGGAGAGCAAGACCAGCTTTAACAACCGCCCTGCACTGAACTAAGGATAACTAAAGAGATTAGCAGTACTTGTGGGCTCTTTTCCAAATATTTCCAAAACATATAATAGCTAAACAGTTTTCCAAAACAGCCTATGTAGACAGCATTTTATAACATTACAGCCATATTCTTAAAATCACATATTGTGCAATTTTGGTCCAATTAAGGCAAATGTGCATTTGCAGATATTTGTAATAGAGAAGCAATCCCATAATGCATTGTAGAAAGCAATCCCATAATACATTTCAACAAGCTAAATAAAAAAAAAAAATCAACCAAGATGGTGAAAGTAAGGCGACACTCGTGCATGTTTGTAGAATCCAAACACGGGTTTATTGATAAATCCAAAACACAAAACAAAAATCAAAACGTGAAGCAGTCAATGGTCAAAACACAAAAGCAGAACAGAAGCCAGGCAAACAATCCAAAAAGGGCAATCCAAAAATACGTGAATCAGGTAAACAGGCAGAAACATACACAGGATAAACAGACAAGGAATAAACGCTCAGTATGCAGTGAATACTGGCAATACTTTGCAATGAAGCTGAGCATGTGCTCAGCTTAAATAGTGCCAAACAGGAAATGGCAAAAACAGGAAACGGGAACAGGGAGCAGAGGGAGCAAACAGTCAGTGGTCTGGTGAGGGCTCCCTCTGCTGGCGGGGAGAAACAGGGCGTGTCATTACAGAAGGCAGATGATCTACTAGACAGTTCCAATTAATTCAAGACAAAATACTACTGATTAAAAAAAATTATTTTGTGCTTAATAAGGTATTGTGTCTTTAACAAAGAAAATGCTAAAGCTGGTAGGAACCGTGAGTTGAGTCTATGTAACGCATTCTTAACCACTTACAAGGTTGTGCAATGGTCAAAATTCTGCCTTAGAAACTAAACAGAATGGCAGCTCACTTGATTATGGAAGATATCCAAAACTTTAGCTGATATCACTTTCCATAAACGACAAGGAATTTATTGAGAAATAGCAGAAAAAAAGCTTCCTTTCCTGTGCAATTTAAGCAATTTTATGACCATTTTCAACAAGGTATTGTAGGAGGAAATTCTGACAGCAGATTCAGGCTGGGGCTCTGAAAAGGGAAACCTAACTGACAGAGGTTGACTTCCATTGTAATGGCAGCCAAACAGGGCAGCGGGGTAGCTAAACTGCCTCACTTTTATTCATTAGCTATAGTCTCATAAAGAGAGCCGTTATTTAAAGTTTTGTTTTTCCATCCTGTTAGCATATGAAGCAATTACAATGAACAACGGAATGTTAATAGGCTCATTAGATAGGGGAAGTCTACACAAATGTCTCATTTCCATACGAGGCCTTTAACATGGTCTGACAACAGACAGGGCTACAGAGAGGCACAGTCAGGTACTTTAGCGTTTCTGACATTCCCCCTGTTCAAAAATGAAGCTGTACTATTAAACCTTCCAGCTTTAATCCAAATAACTCAACTGGGGGACACAGGTCCCACTACCAGAAATCCATTAACTTTGAACTGCTGCAGAGGTCACATATAAACCTTCAACATGAGTCACCACATGCATGTGTCTGCAGCATTCATCCCTTTTTGTTAATTGTAATTAGTTAAGCAGAGAGTCACTGAGATGACAATCTATTTTTGTCAATGTTACCACATATACTATATGAGGTCCTGTTTTTGTGCAATGCATTGGTTCAGGTTTTAAAATAACTCTCACAAAAAACAGGTTAAAAGGATAAATAAATAAGCTTGCGTATTGACTCTTCACTATCACCATGAGTTAATTACATATGCAAATTAAAGAGTTCTTGAAGTTGATTTGTCAAAAGAAAATCTACCTTTATGGAAATTATGCAAATTTCAATTATTTAATTTATTTCTTTGTAGCCAGTAGGAGCACATTTGAAAAGGTCAAAGAATTTGAAAATGAACATTGCATAGCATTAAATAAACAACAGCCTTTAAAAACCCCATGAAAACAAAAACTGCAGCTTTGTGGTTTTCAGTTCATAGCCATTAGCTTTGTTTTATTATTTATTTAATTTAGTTTATTCTTCTATGCAAATGAAAATAAATAAATCAAATAAATAAATAGCCAGAATAAATAACTATAACATATTCATTGTCTGAAAAAGGTGACTGGCACTTGCCTGTGCAAAACGTCATACCACAATATCAAGGGTATTGTGCTAACTGGCAGGGTGTTGCTGTGCAGTTGCTAGTGTATCAGGAACCAGCTGGTCTGTGATAAACTGAGCAGTGATAAGCTCACCTGACTCCCAGGCCAGCTTGATCACTGGTTTCAATCCCATTTGGAGTGGGTCGAGCGGAGCCGTTAACAGCAGTGCTGTGACCCGGATGAGAGTGGTGTGTGGTGTAAACCTCACTCCCCTGATCTCACTGATGACTGACTCCAGAGGCTGTGACCTTGCACCTGGCTGCCATCCTGACTTATTTACTGGTTCAAATCCTGCTCGGACGGGGTCAATTACAACCAATCACTCTAAGGTGTTTCAAGTGGTCAATATGTGATTATAGATCAATATGTATTCTTATAGATACTTAGCTATTCTTGTCTTTAGATATGACTAAGGTCCCTCACTTAATGTATTCTTCAAGCCTATGATTTTTTAAATTTATTTTGTTGTCTACTATATAAAAATTGTTAGTCTGATAGCTTTTGAAAAGTAATAGCACAGTCCTTCACAAGTAACTTGATTTGAGGTGTCATTTATACAGTGCTGAACAAATTCTTTGTCATATTTTAATACCTGATGTTAGCGGTTTGTTCATATCCTTCCAGGTATCAGCAACAGTGATGCCTTTACAAGCACCACTAATTATGTAAACAATGGAAATTTGCATAGTGCAGATTTAATAGGTGTAGTGCCAGAAAACTGCACAGTGCTGCAGAGGGCTTTAGGTGGTGACAGCATCTTTGTATACTTTCTGGAGAACTGAGAAGTGTTTCTTTTCCAAGAAAATCCAGAAACTGGAAGTCTTTCTGGAAGTCTGCACTTGGCAAATAAACTGTTAAAGCCCTAATGTTGTGTCAGAGTTATGCATGCTGAATCTGAAAGACACGCTTTGATATAGTTACAGAGATCTTAATATAAACTCTGTAAGATGCAGACTTTTGTCATAGTTTAGCATGGATCTGTATAAAGCTCTGCAGATGTTGAGTTCAAGCCAACACTGGCGGATGGTCTTGCATCACATCCATTTGTAAATGCATTAGGTAATATGATGTCAAGTGAAGTTTTAAACACACTGAATATGGCATTTAATGAGGTCATAGTTTTTGCCATGGCAACAGCATTTGTAATCCTTTAACAAATGGAGTTGATTTTTGCTATTTACCTTTTCATTTAATGCAAAACACACACAAGCCAGCACACCAACACGTGACGAGAAACAAGTCTGGCTCTGTTCTAGTACTGTACAAGCTTTCCTCTACCTACATAGGTAGCTGACTTTAAGCAGCATTCTAACAAAAAAATGGAACCTAATAAGTGTCTGATTTGGAAAACTTTACACAGGCAGCAACTTTGTGTGTTATATGTAATAGTGCTGCTCATACAAAGCACACTGGAGGCTTGTATAAACAATTATTTTATTATTTTTTTTATTTATTATTATTTTTTAAAATGTAGCAATAACATGTTGCTAAGGAAACAGCCCTAGATGTAAGTGGAATTACACTTTCTTTCTGTGTGCCAAAGCCACTGACATCCCCAACCTCAAAATTGCACTCTGGAATCTAAAGAGAAACCCCTGTAGTGTTTATTTTACCCACACTGATTTAAGCAACATAAGTCCCAATATCTAGGAATAAATGCAGACACAGAAACAGCATCGTGTTTAATCATCAATGCACAGAAATAATATTTCTGTCATTCATCTCAGATCTGCATCACACTTATTGGTCACTCAACCTGGTTAGTGTCTAGTAGACATATACAAGTGTTAAACTTAAAACAGACTTTCTTTCTCACTGGCATGATGATCCGTTTGCTTTGCTTGCATTAATTGTATGTGTACATCATGTGTTATACTGTATGTTCCAATGTATTGCACTATTGTTTTGATAAAAAAAATGTAAATGTACTGGTACCAATTCTAACACGTGTCAACAGGAACTAATCGTGAATAAAATCACTGTCTAATTAGGAACTAATGAAGTGTTAATCTTAACAACAGGGAGTGATAGTGACTATCTAAGGACCTATGTGTTAAAACGCGTTTTACTTACAGTAACAATTGTACTTCAGTACTCGCTGATTAGCTCATGCCTTATTATAATTATTATTATACTTCCTTTTTCCCCTTATACAGTATACGTAGTATATAAAGACACATTGTTTTTCTGTGTAATATTGTTTATTAATAAACAGTTATTGTTATAAGTTTTGTTCATTCAGTTTTTATGGCTTTTAGGCCTTGAAAGGGCACAAAGTTTGGTATTGACTGCATTAGAAGATGTGACCTCTGAAAAGTCTTAGATAATATCTCTCTTTCACCTATAATGAAGTTGAGATTTAAGGGATTTGTCTTCCGTTTCTAATTAATCCATCAAATCCAAACCAAAAAAATGCTGTTCTGGCTCTAAGCGGATTTAAATGTCAGACACCGAAATTAAATTACCTACTTGGATAAAACGTTTTGACTCAGAACATGATGAATATCGTATTGCTACTCTGCAAATGTTCGAAATTTGTCAACATTGCAAAGCTTCAGACAGGTTTGGGGCAGTAAATTCCAATACTAGAGTGTTTTTATGGAGAGGCACAATCATTTGTAAACTTTCATCAGTATATTTTATGTTGTGAAATGCTATACGTGGCGAAAGCTTATGCAGAGTTTATACCAATCTATCTTCTGTTTCCAGTTGGCAAATGTTATGTCCCCTGTGCAATATATCATCAGTTAATCTTGGGACCCACATCTTATCAGGTCTGTAGAGACCAACGTCCACAAATGAATTCCAGTACCAGCGCATATATTACACTGGTAGGAAGATAGAGTGAGAATTTGTGTATGACAGAATGAGAGAAAGATAGAAAATGTGGATGAGGAGAGAAAGCATGTTATAAACTATGGGAGACAATAGTGTCATATTGAGAATATATCTTGAGACTTGCTCCACTGTGGTTGAACACAATCAATTACACAATCAACTAGATTACTACATTTTCTGAACAAAACATGCTGCTCTGGTAAAGTGTTTCAGGCATTCATATTGCTGTGCATTAATATGTGGTTGCTACAATGAAAAGAATATTTCAATTAATAAAATAGCTATGAATTTTAAGGACATATTCTAACATTCAAATCACAATCAATTCACATATCCTATATTATATTTGATAACAAAATCTATTTATTCAAAATGTTGGTGGGAAAGGGGCTCAGATGTATATCCACATATGAAATATGATGGTGTCAAAGATGTTAATTTTCAGAACCGTTTACATTAATTGAAATCATAGATATTTGTTCTGTTTCTATAGGGTAATTTTCAAAACTATGCAAATTAAGCTTTGCAAATAATTTAATTCTGCATGTTTTACACTTATCTTCTTAAGCAACACAACTAATAAACTCACAGCAGAAATAAGAACTTACCCTGCAAGGAAGGTTAAACAGAACAGCCAAACCCCTGCCATAATAGCCTCACACTCATTCTGAGAGAGAGAGAGAGAAAGAGAGAGCGAATGAGACTTAATTATTTGTGTAATATCTTCATAACAAAAACAGCAAAGAGGCATGTTGTAACATTTTGTTATTGCATTAGTAGTGTCTGCTAAGACAAGTATTACTATCACTGTTGATAATACATAGGGTATGTGTTAAAGACATGAATAATACGTAAAATTATAAGGTTTATTGTAGTGAGCTGTTGTACACTGTCATTTGCATAAGGTGAAAAAAACAGGCAAAAAATTGCATTGTCTTAGTGGAGTCATATTTAGGACTCTGGTGAAAGATCTGATGGTAGATTTTTTTGACATGAGCTAAAAAGTTAGCACCGAACTAACACCCATAGCCACCAATAGCCACTCATAACACCCTTCTAACTGCATAGCAACACCCTAACAACCACCCAGACTAATTTGCATTTTGGCAACATTGTGTTGTATGGATAAACAGCACTCACATTTTCTTCAGAAAATTAAAAAAATGTAGTTTGCATTTACAGTTCCATAAAACATACTATTCAAATACCAGATGCTCAGAGCTATAATTAGACGCCTGTCGACAGCTGAGGTCTGTTTTTGACAAAGCCTAAAAAATCTAATGGTTCATGCCTAATTATCACAGTGGATTTCCCAAGAGAATTCATCAATATTCAAAAAGCAATTTCTTCTATTTCGCATGCACGTGACATGAGTTTTGTTTATCAGATAATCAGACATGTTTAAAACAAAGTGATGTGTGATTCCTCAAATCTGCCCCAGACCAAAATCACACTTGCCCCCCGCCTTTATACCAGACGGAGTTACTGACCGGTGTTATATCCGACTGATTGGTAAACATTCTGTCATCTGTTATGATGACCCTTAATCTGTTCTGGCTCCTGTGGCCACACGGGACACGGCTGAGACTTAACGCTGCAGGCCCGCTGATAAGAGTGTGTGAAATTGTGTCTGTTTGCATCAGTTATAAAGCCCTTTCTGTGTAATACACAGATGGGGAAAGAGGGCGTCCAAGCGTGACTGTACAATGAGTCTGCTAATTACTTCATTCCTGGGAGGCGAGGGGGTGCTGGGGGGTGTGGCCATGTGATCAACAAGAGCAGCTGTATTAGCAGCTGGGGGATCAAGACGCACAGATCCAGTCAGATAAAAGCAACGGGTAAAAGGCGGGTGCGTTATCAGTTGAAGGTATGATCTGAGGATGATCAATCTTATGTGTTGTTTAAACAAGAGATTGACGGTTGTAATGGCTCCTGACATGGTTAAAGTGAACTGTGTTCTGGGTTGATTAAAAACAATAATGTTTGTTGTGTCTTTATGCATTTAATGCTCAGACTGTGGTGGTCACATTGGTCATGGCATATTTTTTAATCTGACTAGATCAGTGTCACTGGACTGCATAAAAATAAAAGGTCTTTGTGTTTTCTTTTCTTTCATTTGCTAATACTCAATTTTGCACTCTTGGACCACTCACAACACATTTCCAACTGCATAGCAACAGCCCAGCAGCCACTCACAACATTAAAAACAGCATAGCAACAACTTAGCAACCACCTATAACATCTCTGCAACAGCCTAACAAACCAACAGTGAAATTAAAGAATGAGAACGAGAGAGATAATACATTTATTGGCAGATAGTGTTGTCTCTGCACATTGACTGAGGGTTTCCCCTATCTGGCGTGGTGGGAAGATGGCAAAATCATGGCTGTTTCTTCAGTCCACGGACAGTCAGCAGTCAAGACAAAGTGGAAATATATACAGCTCGTCTGCCGTCCAAATGCACAGCCAGCTTTCGTCCAGTCAATTACTTTGCTTTGTTCCGTCACCCTCAAATAATTTCCCTGCGCCCCTTGCTGCTCTGAGTATTAGTAACTCCTTCACAAAGAATTATTTAGTCACCTTGAGCATTGAGAAAGTACCGCTCTAAGTAATTATCAAATAGGGTCCATTTAATTTTTAATTGACTCTCGTGGTTCATTGCCCCAACTTTGGTACGCTTGTCAAAAGTACCTTCTCTGTGTTCTGTGTGACCCTTCTTGTCAAAGCACAGTTCTTCAACTTCCTTGACATTCATTCCCAGTGGTGAGAGGGAATGTAATGGGTTGTAGAGAAGAGAAAGATAGAAAGATGGTTCTGTTGTTAATGTATTAAATCTTCACAAACAACTATCTGCCAAATTCTGCCATGTGTGTGTGTTCTCACCCCTTACTGTGAGAAACGCTGCATTATGTTTCTCATGAGAAGTCATTTCTGTCTTGCAAAACGTCTAAATAAAGTAAAAAGATTTTGAGTTAGAATGATTTCATTTTACCTTTGCAATGCAATACTGTTTTTCTCTGCAGTGGTACAGTGCCTAATAATTATTATTATATATTTTTTCAATTAGAATCAAGATGCATAATAGAGCATCTAAAATTCAAAATGTCCACATTTTTATTTAAGGGGCTGTGATAAGCTGCCAGTTTCTCATATACAACATCAACATACAGTAACATAGTCAGGTGAAAATGATCAGGGACATATTGGAGTTGTTGACATGTACAGTAGATAATGTACAGTGTCACATGCTAATTTGTTTCTCTGATGTCTGAAAACAACAAAAGTACAGGACAAGTGTTAATAAACGGTTTTAGGAAGTTTTGAGTTCTGAAGGTTACTGGAAAGTCATCTTTAAAGTAAAGTGAAATGTATTTGTCAGTTATGGTTGCCCATAAACGAAATGTGACCTCTGCATTTAACCCATTACAAGTGAGGAGTGAACACACGCACCAGGAGCGGTGGGCAGCTATGCCTGCAGCACCCAGTGGGCAATTGGGGGTTAGGTGCCTTGCTCAAGGGCACTTTAGTTGTGACCTGCCGGCGCTGGAATGGAACCAGCAACCTACTGATTACAAGCCCGATTCCTTAACCAGTAGACCACAACTGCCCCCTTTAAACAGTCCCTAAATGATTATTTTCCATTCAACCCATGAATTACTTTCCATGTTTATTCCATTCAGATGTAAAAGATGTTTGCCAGTCATATTGCCTTGTGAGATGTTATTGACCTGTAAAATGACAAGTATTTGTTATGGGATGCACATAAGAGAACAGCTTTTCTATGAATGTGCTCATGAGGATTTGTATGTTGGCATCTAACAGAGCTTTCTGTTCATGTGAAGAGATATTTGATTGGAAGACTGATATATGAGATAGAATCTGGGCCTTGGGAAATGAATTGTATTCCGGAATCACAGCATCTTTTAATGCATAAAACAGCTCCTGTATAGTTATTGGGCTTGCCCACGGGCCTTGTATCCTATCAGATCCATGGAGGAATATAAAATATTCTATATAAAAAAATGCCCAACACAATGTCACAAGATAACAAAATAGGTTGGTATATATCTAAACAAGTGATAGAGGAATGATTCACTACAATATATTTTTTCTGTAATATACAGTCAGATTTGAATCATTCTGAAACTGCTATTTTTGGCAATGATACGGAAATTATATTTATGAGGAATTTTATTTTTGATGTTACTCTTCTGATCCGTCTTTAAACATATTCCAAGCAGCTGATTAAAGATACTTGAAGTGGAAAGGAGAATATTGGACATTTAATTCAAGGTAGAAAATTAATTCAAGATTATGTCTGTGGATTCTTTTAAAGGGAAGCATGAGCAATCAAATTCTCCTTGATCTTTTAAGATTATAGCATTCATTGTACTATGAAAACATACTGTAACTTTTAAAATTAAATTTTTCCCTCAGTGGTAATGATAGTAAAATATATTAAAAATGCTAAATAATTGTTGTACATTATATATCTTAAAACTAAACTGCAGAAACAAGAACTTGTTATTGTTATTACTATATATATATATATATATATATTTTTTATCTATTTTTTTAAATTAAATTTTATTTATTTTTTCTTTCATATTTATGTTTTTATAGTTGGGGGGGTATTTAAAAAGTTTCATGTATCATGATGTATCATCTTTTAACAAAAACAAAAAAAACTATTGACACTAACCATTTGTGTTAGCAGAGATAAAAATATTAAACATTTGCAGTTAAGCAAAACTTTACAGCAATACTGACTGAATACATGGTTCAAATGGGTCAATTAGAATCAAGATGCATAATAGAGCATCTAAAATTCAAAATGTCCACATTTTTATTTAAGGGGCTGGAATATCAAGAGTATTTATGAGGCCTTATTTAACACCAATGTAAATACACAAGCCATTTTTGCTACTAGCAGGGTGCAGACAGAAAAGGGCTGTGATTAGCAGGCATTTACAAGATTGCGCTTTCCTCCAACATAAATTACATAACCAAACAAAGTTTAGCTTGGAAAGGTCAGATGAATAATGAACAATGCTGCTTTGGCATTAAAGAAAAGTCTGATTTAGGTCTCATTTAAAAGTCATCTAAATAGTTTATATTGTTAAAAATACCCAGTCGAGCTTGATTAAGGCTGACCTAACCTCATTTAACAGTGATACTTACGACAGATGAGTAAACACAACAGTGTGATGTCAGCAAACATTTTGTTTAGCGTTTGATGAGTGTACTAGCGCTCCAAGTCTTTTTGATCTCAGCAGAGCACGCAAGATGTTCGGAACAGATACACGCTGCCCTCTGTATGGATGCTGAAGCCTCATTCAGGATCTTGAACAGCAGAACAAATGGAATTATTTATAGGACTAAAATATTTAGCTGGGATTTTACAGAGCCCGCAGTAGCACGTCACATTGCATTTTGTGCAAAACTAAAGCGAGAGATTTACAGAATATTAAAGGCAATTAAAACATTTTAAACTGTTGTACTCTCATTTACTGTTATAAATTGTGCAACACTGCATTTTCCATCATTTTTACAAAACCAGACCATAGTGACATATAGCTAGTGTGTAAGCACTTACAAGATGCATGAGGAGAGCTCACATTACACCAGTTTGCATTGGGTTTTTAGCTAAAACAATTACATTTGATGCTATTGATGTCCAACCTGCACCATTGATCCCATATCTGATTGAAAGCTGTTCTCTAACTGCAGACGATGTGTAAATATCCAATATAATATATAAACAGAAGTTTATCAGTAAATAATTTATGTTTGATTCCTCATTTCTCTAACACAATATTTCTGTTTCTCACACACACAGTGTTCTGTTAAAATAATATACAGGTTTGGAACAACATGAACCCATGTTAATAACTGCAGAGTTTTTATTTGTAGGTGTCCTTGAATAGATTTTAAGTGTTTTTAGCCAATTTTTTTGTTTTTTATTATTATTTAATTTTTCTGAACATTTTATATTCAGAACTTTAAGGCCTTTTGAGGTACATTTGTGTGAAAGGTGCTATACAAATAACTGTACTTTACTGTACATATTATAATTATTATTACATTGACATTTCAACAGCTTTCAAACTGGTGCGCCACTGTATCACGCTTCTCGCATCCATAAATAGCTTAAGATGATGAACTCATCTAGATGCTCTTGTGCAGACATTTTATTTTCCTGCATCTCTGGATGCTGACATGTTTTCAGTAAGTCTTCCGTGACGAATAATCTGCATGTGCGAGCGTTAAAGGTCTGGAGAAGCTGCACCTGTCACACGCTATAGCAGGTGCTACTGTACTCTCATGCCTTCATTAATGCGCTACTACATGCTCCAATGACAGCGTAGAGCAAATAACACAACATATGGGGATGCTGCATCAATTCAACACACAGGATAAAAAGGTGACAATTACAAGAACTTCTGCCATCTGCAAGCTGGAAAGCATGCAAGAGCTTGTGCCAATGCGAACATTATGTGTAAATGTGCAATTAAGTTTTGAGTAACATGCTGGTAGCAGAGACATAACACAGAGTCCAACGCCACTCCAAAGGGACGCAGGGGAAACGTAGAGCACTTACAGTGTTGCTCCTTCCTGCTGGAGCTTCAGAGCAGTGAAGCGTATGCACATGGGTTTCTTGGCATGTTTCTCCCCCTGCGATCACAAGCATGCGACAGTCCACAGAAAGAGCCGGCTGTTTGCCGCACCACCTCCACATACATGTCTAATTTAGATTTTTGACATCAAAATAATATAACTTCACCCACATGAAGTTACTTATACTTTCCCCTGTGATTAACCAATTCATTTAATGGGGAGGGCGTAGAGGTAGCCATTATATGCAAAATATAAATAGTAGGTGTCAAAGTTAGCATGACAGATCTGCTGTTCCGATTTTGCTTTATAGACAATATCTGAACAGTATTGATGTATAGCTACACACACACACACACACACATAAATATATATTTATTGCAATTTTAATAGCTTTAGTTGCTGTTCTGTTTGTGTTAGAATTTTCTGTAGGTTATTTGGTACATCATTTAAATATGAATTTTAATGTCTAATAACAAGCTACATATCATTGAGAAATTCTCAATCAGTCTGAAATGATAAACTGCTAAGTGGCTTGGCAAACATTGTCTCAATAATTGCTTACGAACTGCTACAATTCAACTTCGTATTCTGTTTTCTTTTTATGTTAATGGTCAGGTAATGAGGTCATTTTGTAGTGATAATGAGAGTATTAGGCTTGGAGCTATGGTCATTATTTCCATACTCAGGAAATAGTGAACATTTGCTGGCTTTTGTGACAATGGAAACGTTATCAACTTCAAGTCTCCTGTGTCATAAAATTAGTGAGAATATCACCTATTCTACATATTCTAACCATTATTATATCATAAAGTATCATGTATGCATTTTTGTAATGATAAAACTTTTTAAATTGAATTCACAGGAAAGAATTCAATTTTTTTGCTTAAAAAAGGAAAAGCATAGAGTATAGTATGTGTCACATATCCAAGTAATATCCAAGTGTTGTTATTATAAAGACACACTGTAGATGTTCCAATGACCATTCTTTGAGATGTTGCTGTAGCCTTAAAAAAACACTCAGATCTATAAGGTTCTAGAATCTAAGGTTCTGTAATTAAAACACTTTGTTATATTCTTTCAAAAACACTGAAGCAAAGTTTATTTTTTAATTAAATCAGCCAGAAAGTTTATTTTCTTTTGTCATGGAGAATGTTTTAGACAGAATGTTTTCATTCGTGCATCGATAGAGAACACAGTCTCGACAGCAGAATGCGATCAATTGTCAATATCAAAACATAAATCCCAGATTCATGCCTGCCTCTCCAACATTTCAATCGAACACTTTTTAAAGTCAGATGCTACCTCTGAATACAAAAATCCCCATGGGCGCAGGTTTATTCCAATAACACAATAAATAATAGAAAAACCTACTGACTTATAAAATTAAGAGAGGATTTTTAGAAATTGAGTCATCATTCAGCACTCTCTCAGTGACTGAAACCATTGAAGCAACAATTCACCCCCAAATTACTATTGTGTCATCATTAACTCACTCTTGTGTCAGTCCAAACCATATTGCTTTCTCTCTGCTGTGCAACACAAAAGAAGATGTAAGCTGAAGTGGCTGTTAAGCTTAAAGAATCATAAAAGTTGGCCACATTACATGTGGCTTCAGAAGATTTTGGAATGTAGTACAGATGGTAGGGTTGGGTGCCAATCAGATCATGTGTTTTGCTAAAAAAACAATCTGTTTGGCAGATCATGGCAGTCCCCCTGAAGACTTTTTCAAGAAGCACACTTCAAAAAGATTTTTTTTTTAAATGTACTTACATTTCAAAAGCTTATGTATTGCATGAATTCACTTTCATCATATAGACAAAGATATTCTTCAAAAATTCACCTTAAGTGTTAGTCAGGTGGGTTTGGAATGACATGAAGACGAGTAAATGACAGAACGTTCATTTTTGGGTGAACTATCCCTTTAAGAGCAGGCATGTTCTCCTGATGAAAGACAGGTTCTAGACTCCCTCTCCAGCTGAGCTTCCCTCAACTTGTCTGCAAAGTCTCCGGGCCTTAACTCATCATTAGCAGGCTGATCTTGCTTTCTCTCTAGCCTTCTCTGTATCTTTTTCTCCTTCTTGCTCGCTCATAAACACATTATAAGTGTCCTTTAAAACACATTGTAAGCTTCTCGTGCAATGTCTGGCATTAACAAAATGTCAGATAAATTCCCCTCAAGGCCTACTGAGGCTGTTCAATTAAACACAACATGCAAAAAATGGACCTCTAATGAAGTGCATTAACCTGAGGTACAGAGTATTCATTTACCGGCCAGTTTGTGACTTTCTCATTTTAATCCTTTATTTTCCCCACCATTTTCTCTCCTTTCAGAATGAGACTGAATGTAACAAACAAAGAAGAGAATAAAAACAATTCAATTCATCCCTTTGGTCACAGTAGGATGTTTTAAGAAAAAAACAGAGATAAAAGGCCTTCAAACAAGAGAGAATGGGGAGAGAAAGAATGAAAGGTGAGAAAAGCATGAAGGAAAAAGTCATTTGTCAGTCAGAAGTCTAGTGTCTGTATTGTCATGGTGAGCTATTGTGTGTCCAGGTCTTAAAAAAAGATTTTCCAAATGCATTTATTTGCTCTTGGATGTGCTATGGCGCAGCAACAGAAGGATGGAGATGTGTAGGGGTTATCCATCAGGCTTCTGTACAGGCTCAGACCAAACATCTCTCCTACTTTCACAGGTTCAGTCTCATCTCCAGATCTTTCACTTTCGTGCACTCATTTTTTGGCCTCAAGCATTGTGCTTAAATATATATTTCAGGGTCCATGTTTATTGAGTTCCCTTTTCAGTTAAGATATCACTCCTTGTAAACCCTAATTACTACCTTTGTTATTTTTTTGTTACTTTAGTTACAGATTAGCCCCACCTGCTCTGTTAACTCCAGCATGTGTTACACAGCATATATGACAACTGTAGCTTTTTTTTAAAAAATTTTTTAAAAAACATGTTGGCTGGAAAAGATTTCCAGAACACAGTATTTCAGAAGAGGCAAATTATTGGCTTGCATCAAGCAAAGTTAAAAACTAAGAGTCCAACCATTATTCGTTCACTAAAACATTTGACTGGAGTGTGCTGGAATGTGCTGGAGAAACTTTGTTGAACTGCATCTTGTTTACCATTTCAGATGTGGCTTTTGTGTTGTATTGTTTTAATCTATTTCACAGCTTTACTAATGCACTATAGACATACTAACTGACAGGTTATTACTTTAAAACTACAAAAAAAAATCATGTTATCCCACCAGGTCTTTGTTTTATAGTAAAGTGTTTGCGTGCAGACAGCATCATAGATTTTAGAGGTAATGAAAGATAGAGGTAACAACCACAGAGCCTCTACACTCTGACTGGCTGACTGTGGCATAATCTCACAGTCTTTAGTACCTCACCAGCTGCTAATTTACTTCCTCATGAGGGACGCGATTCCGTGAGTTTCCGGATTATCTCAGATTAATTTCTATCCAAGAGAAAACACAATCACAGTAACTCATTCACACTCTGCACCTTTAAAGTGAACTAATCCCATTGTCAAATAAGTCTGATTATTTATCCATTTCTGAACTAAGCCGTTTTTGAAAATTATAGGGATCATGTAAAATCTCTCTGTAAGTTTTTGTTGCACACACACACACGCACACACACACACACAAACAAACAAATGTTTTTACTTTATAAAGCAACACTAAACACCAAATAATGAGCTACCAGCATTTTGTGCTTATAGACAAACAGTGAATGTGCATACAGCAATTATCGTAAATGTGTTTAAATCCATTTCTGTACAGTATCAGTGCACCCCAGTTTTCCCACTACAAAGATGTAACAGCACAGAGCAATTTCTCCTCTTCATTACAGAAAAGATACTTAGTGATTACTCAATACTCATAAGGAAATTACAAAATTAGTCACGCATTAGAAATTAATTATTGACTACTTTAAAGTGTGAAATTGAAATTTGACGGCATGAAAGCATTTGGGAATAAAGATGAATGGTAGTGATGGCATTCGTGTTTAAATGGCTACGACTACGACAACGTCTTTTAATATTACACATGCCGAAAACCCAGATCCAACTAAATATTAAATCATAAGGCAGAAAAATATTTAGCGAAGCAAAATATAAGTAATATATAAAAAAACTGCCCTTTGGGGTTATAAATAATCTTTCTGCATGATTTACGAGTTTTGGAGTTCACAGTAAACAATAGATTTTCAGCAAATCTCTGTGTCACCTCAGGTCAAGATCAATTATAAAACGCTATCTACCCAAGGTACAAAACCCAGGGTGGCTAAACCTTCCAACAGCTAAGTTAAAACGCTTTAATAGCTATAGATACAGTATTTTTACTAGGCATGACACTTTACCAGGCATTTCTTTGCATATATTGGCCAAATGCAAAATAAACTATGCTTAAAATAAAATAGTAAAATATAAACTATAAGCTATTTTTCTGCATATTCCCAACAGATACTGCATTACAGTATTACATTAATAATAAATGTTAGCACCTGTACACTTCAGTTTACACTTAAAGCTTTAAAGTGGCAACTTTTATAGGTAAAAATCTTAAACTGAATGTTAAGATGTGAGGTATAATTTTAAAATAAGGTGCGATGATGTCACACAACAAGAGCCACCCACACCCCCTAAAAAACACAACTATGGCGTGACTTAACAGTGCAACACAGACAAGTTTTTTTTATTAAAATACGAAGTGTATGAATAAAATGTAATATGTAAAAATCAATGTACACTGTATAAACCATGTCCATTACTTCATTCACACATTACTGCTACAGGAAAGTCTTATCAGACAGTGACCAGATTTGATGCTTCTTTGTTAAACAACACTTAATTACACACAAAAATTAAAGAGCTTTTGAAGGGTGAAAATCTTATCCTAAATATTCATTTTCAATAGTTAATTAGTGTGAACAATACATTCAAGCTTAACTGCAATCTGCAATATAGCTTGCAAAATATTATTGAATCACTGAACTAATGTAGGCCTAAAATCACTGAGCAGGTTTTTGATAAAAATAGTACATTAATAATGAACATTAAATCAAAACCCTGGATGAATTACAATACAGTCATCAACTTTAGGAACTCACTCAACTTCTGTTAATTATATCAGACAGTTTAGTTCTTCATATACTGACAGATGTTTTACTGATATTGTTATACTGATGCATTACTGCTGTTTTATGAACATAGCCAGAGATCTGGATATAAATACTGATTGGATAAATCATGTTCAAAACCAAAAAGCTGATAAATGCACACCTGTAACACATTATTTTTATGCCAGCCAAAATACAGTGGCAGTAAAACATTGGGGGTTAAACATGGTCTTCAAATTGGTCACTTTGATTGCCTTCATGCAGCAAAGTGGGGGGAATAAACTCAGGTGATGACTCTAAACTAGAGGAGATCACCAAAATGGGTCCTTAAACTCATCAGAAAAAGGCCTCTAAAGGCACAACATTAGACTTTATCCCGAGGAAATACACCAAATACACCAACAGTCCCAAAAGGACACACAGGTTGGTTACCCAATAGTGAGCAAGAAACGTGGGCAAAATATGGAAAAACAGAACCTTCCAATTAAACACATCAAGACTAAACTCTGCTATCACCATTCAGTACAAAAAAATACACACAAAAAACAAATAACTTGTACAATATGGGAGTTTACTTGGTGTAAGACGAGACAGCCCATAGGCTAGTTGCAAACAATAAATACCACACCACTCAAACCAAAATCCGCTTACAAATCATAATAACAAAATAAAAAGTATATGGGGCTCGCCACAAAGTAATACACAGATATAGATAATACAAAGATTGGTAATGTGCACTTTAACAAAAAGCACAATAAGCTACCACACATATTACCCAAACAGATCAGCAGTGAGCAACTGTGGTGAATGAGCCACCCGTATACTAACAGCATTAAATTTCATTCACAACAACAAAAGAAACAAAACAGTACGGCAGAGCAAGAAGTTTCACAAATAAGAGAAAGAACAACAAAGCCACGGAAGAAAATATAGCCATGCATTATAAGCCCAGTCAAGATAAGAGGAATCGGGCCAAACCAAGAAGATATATTAGAAAAAAAAGGGAAAAGAAAACAAACCCGAAATAAAACAGCAGTACAGTCACATTAGCAGATGTAACAGTAGATTCTTTGACCCCGAGGAAAGACTCGGCATATCAGATAAACCTAACGAGCATGCAACAACATTAAACTAAATAAATGCAAACAAGCGCTAAACAGGCACTAAAGTTATGCATAAAAACAATTAAGCCAAAGTTATCCTATGATGTCTAAATTAATATTAGCAAACACGTGTATTGAGACTGCAGAACAACTTGGCAAACTGCTAAACGCACATACATCCAACTTCCAGTCCTCAATGGCCCTCTATTTCTTCATCTATTCTTTCTTTGTCTCTGTTGTCTTTGTCTCTTTGTCCTTCTGTTCTTTATCAATAAGGTAATATTCTTCACACACAATAGTTATTTATAATTTCATGGCTCTTTATTGTAACCGTTTCATAAGTAACCTCAGTAATGTCAGTAAATTAATTAATTAAAAAAAAATATTTGAAAAATAGTTATTTATTGTTATTGTCATACCAAACGGTCATTACAGCAATTCTTCCACATATTAAGTTATCGCAACTGCGCTTATGTTCGTTGTTGGTATAAGCAGCAAAAGAGTGGAAATTGACAGGAAATACACTGTTTCACACTATCTTGCTGTTAACATTTCTCAAGTAATTTCGTCCTTACTACAGCTTGAACCACTGTAGTGAAACCACCCTTACACTGTGCTGGTGTTTTATTAAAGCAGTAAACCATTTGTTACAGTTATTCTATCATGGGTGATGTTGTAACGCATGGTCTCACCTGTCTATTTGCATTACTTTGGGCCCTGTCAGTTCTCCTGTAGTTATTTTGTGATTTTAATGCTTTCAGCTTATGTATCTACTTGTGTAATGTCGCTGTTGCTTAATAGCCAGTCAAACTAGTACCCAATTTGGAAGGTATTGCTTTTTTAAGCTTGTGTAAGTGGTAATGTGGATCTTTTGTAGGGAGAATTGAAGTAAGTTTGATTTTGCAGAGATTGTGTTGGGGGCGTAAAAGCCTTGCTGTGACTCTGAGCGCCACAGGAGTTCTAAGCTTAACTATCTTTCAAACAGACTGAATGATTTTTCTTTTATGGTGTAAGTTTTGTCTGACGGTCCCAATGAAAGAGTTTCAACACCCACTGCATGGTTTGGAGAATCTACACAAGGAATGTTTGAATACCTCATGTGCTCTGCAGTCGATTTAAAGCACCACTGGCTAATGTTGCAGTATTATCTTACAGCCTAAACCACACAGGTCTGGTGATGTTGAAGATCTTTAGTTGTGTAGGTTACTGTAAGTTTTTAGAGACTCTTCTCAGTGTGCACAGCAGGTGAAGCTGCTTGAGTTGATTTCAGTAAGGGGATTTCACACAGAGAAAAGTTCACCCTACAAAACATTGATTATTTAATCTTTCAAAAGCTTTCATATTGAAATTTGTTGATGGCTGAAAAATTCATTTAGCTTTTTGTGTACAATGCTAAGGAAACTGTTATCTTTAGACTCCAAGCACAGCAACTTCTGCCTTCCCAAACTCTATCAAAAGTTTACAGTTTATAAATAATGCTTGACTGCAGCGCTGCCAAAATAAGCCAATGGCTTTGGGAATGAAAGAGACATCTGTTTCATTGACACAAAATGTTTTAAATGATGGTAAATTAAATTTTAGTCAACCATGTTATTTGTCCCTTTTTCCCCCAGGAAAACATGATGTGTGTCATTTAAAAATATATTTTAAGCATGAAAAGTAAATGCTTTCCCTGGTGATTTAGGGAGTTTAATTGAATAGAGATTTGGGGTCAACAACCTCAGAAAACACACACAAATGCAAATACAAATACACAAAAACACATAAGGGAATATTTTAAATAAATATTTGCAGTTTGGGATGGTTTTTTTTTAACTAGTGAGTATATGAGCATATACAGACCTCATTGCCAAAAGGTAAATAGCAAACTGTATATGTAACATGTTTTGATTCTATAAGGCTGCAGTGCGATCAGCTCAGATGTAGCTTTTAGAACAAAGACATTCATAAATGTATTTATCGCATTGGCGAATGGAGTGGCTTCATTATTCGACGAAGCAGTTACACTGCTGGCCAACAGGAATGTAAAGTGTTTACTGCTTGCTTAGAATCCACTTTAAACAAACAAACATATTGACCCTGAATAGACACTGATGCAGTTTGAACAATTACTTGAAAAGAGAAGATTTTCTTTTGCTTTACCCATTCATTTACTTCAGTTGTATCCAGCACAAGGACATTTGTCCCCCCTGTTGTCACTGCTCATATGAAAACAATTTTAAAAAATGGATGCCATTATAGGCAGTGTTGGTGGTTTAGCTGGAGAGGAAAACAAGTGTGTGAAAACATGTTGACATTTTCAGCAGATGGAAAGGTTAGTGTGTCCTCAAAAAAAGGAATCTGAAAGGGAGTTTTACCTTTAGCTGGTTATCTCAGGATGACAAAAAGACAAATAAATCAATCAACAGAAGAGAAAACCTCATGTTCAATTCTAAAAGCAAATGCTATGAAGGACAAATATTAGCATAAAAACTGAAGCGCTACAAATTTTACAAATATCTGGTCCTTTTCTTAGCACAAACTACAAAATCAAATACTTAAAGATGTACACATGTCATTTGGTCTGTCCACCGGCAGGTCCCCATCTATCCATCTATTCTGTGCCAGTCCATTGGCCACTGTATCCACTGTGAAGTCTGCATTAGTATGGGTGCACACTTCCAGGTCCATTTCATATGCGCGATTTAAGACACGATCTGTGATGCCTTTAACTAGCCTAAAAATGGTGTTTTGGAAGTCAATGCTGTTATTTTTCAATACTGGCAACTGTGTTCTATTGAACTTGGGTGGTTCACACATGGGACTAACAAAAAACAGGATATGTTCCCATTTTTCTGGCTTTGTTGAAATCCTTGTCGCACACAGTATCAAAACCACACAGTATCAGTGCAATTGATGTGCAACCCTTTCGTTTTCTTTGTTGTTGGTAGCATCTGCTGCCCTGATCGTTCTCTCCAGCATTGCAGAGAATTTATCTGCTCTCTTCTGGTCTGGCCATTCATCAGGGGAGAGAGGACTCTCTCTGCAGGAGCATCACCCCAGCTCTCATCTCGCATGGTGACGGACACAGGTGGCCGACAAAAGCCAGCGAGGGAGTCTGCCACTCTCACATCACTCCGCTCGTCTGAGGTTCTGGCAGGGATTTGGTGGGCTTATCATCGGTCCGCAGAAGTGCTCTGTCATGCTTCTGATTGGGTTTAATTTGGTTTCTTTCTCCTCTGCTTTGAGACTGCACCTCATATTTCCTTCACTGTCAAAAAGTCCTTCGAGAAAAAATCACCACCTGATGTTATTTGGTAATATTAAAAAAAACAAACAGAGCAACAAAACAAGTAGGGTTAAGGCTGTGGCTAAACAGTTGCAAGAAATCATGGGTACAAATCTTTAAACATGGCTAAAGATTTTTCTTTTCCTAGCATCCCAAGATTTCGACTGGATCAAGAACTAGTTCTCAGCTGGAAGATTTGAATCTCTTTCTCTGAACCAGCCCTGACTGACTATATAACCTGCCCACACATACACATACACATAGCAGTCTTTCTCTAGGAGTGTTGCTCCTGGTTTCAGAATATTTTGATATTTTAATATGATACTTTCATACCCAGAATAACTTAATTTGCAGTCTTTATACTGTCAGAATATATTCAGTTATATAATGGATAAAGTTCATAGTAATCTGTTCATAGATACAGTACCATATTCATAAATAAACTTGTCAAAGCCATGAAAAATTGATTATCTGTCAGCTGCAATAAAAATAGGAACAAGGTGTCTGTGGACAGAATAGTGCTGCAAGGTGGAGCGCTTGAGGTGTGGACAGTGTTGTTGATTATAATAGGAAAGATCTAGTTTTATGTTGTGGTTTGAATAGTTTTGATGAGTTGTACTTGGTAAGAACTTTACCTTGACCTTTACCTCATTAATACCTTTACATTAATAGCTCTAGGTTTACGGGGAGAGAACAGAGCAGTTTTTCTGGCCCTTTTGCATTGGTGAAAACATAAAATGATTCTATATTAAGCACATGCTATGGCTCCAAACTGGCACATTGTTGGTAGTAAAGTTAAAATTCACAAAATCCCAGATATAACAACCTACTGGCCATCTGTGTTTTAAGATTAAGAGTGCTAAATCATTCTAATAAAATTCTTACAGTTCATTAGAGGATAATGTAGGTGTTTAAGAAGACCATCTTCCGCATTAATAAGGCCGGGATGCTCTGAATGTGAGAAATGCACTTCTGATCAATCAGGATAATCTTGTCTGCATTGAAGAAGCCACATGAGGGCAGTGAGAGCCGGTGAGTGCTGGGAGACTCTCTTGTTTTTAGCAGAATGAGAGTCATCCTTAAACAATGTTTCAAGCTGCTCTGTGTTTGTTTTAGGAGGAGAGAAAACATCATAAGCAACCTGATGTTTCCAGGTCAGCGTGTGCAATGGTGGAGAAATGTCTGTGTAAATAAAAAATTGATGAATAAAGTTCATGGTGAAGGCAATCCCATAATGCACTGTGTGAAGAAGAAAACATCAAAAATGGCAGGTGAGGCGACCTTTATTGATTATAAATCGAGTATTTTCTTCAATACCATTAAGAAACAAATAATTCTGTTTTACCCAATATTTGGGTGCGCTATAGATTAGCAGCATATGAAGTCTTGAAATCAACAGTGAGTCAAATGATTTTGCTATTTTTATGGCACACAGAGTTGCTGCTCCAGACTGGTCACCCTTGAGGTACCATTACGGTCCTGCCCAGAGAGCAAGACAGATCATTATTCAGAGTATTTTTAACATTAACTGGAACACATGACCTGTGGCAAACATTGAATTTATCTGTATTTACAGAATCTCTCTATGCTTCTGGGATCAGGATGACATTCTCCAGTCCTGACATACGGTGATCGTGGTTGAATTACAACCTATATTGTTTAACCTTCACATTTACCTGATGCATCTACCTGTTTATAGACTGTTGATTTCAGAATGGTTTGAAATCCCAGATAGAATGTTTATTATCCTAAAAAGAAAAGAAGGATTATTTACAGAAATTGAAATGTCCACTGTGATTAATCTTACCCTTACGAAAATTAACCATGGTTTTCTTATAGTGAAAGTGTAGTAGCTATGTTTTTTGGCACATCGATCACCATTTGTAACCAGTTTTACTCCAAATATCATTAAACTATGGTTGCTGTAGTAAAAGCAATGTAAATTGTAAGAAAAGTACAGCTGCTAAGGTTCACAACACAAAACTTCCTTGGGTGATTGGATAACTTTTTGCTGCTGGTGGATGGAATGAGGAAAATTTCATTCCTTTTCTGGCAAGCCTGCAGTGATGTCATCAGAAAGGAAGCTAGGAAAAAATCGTTCCAGCTTGTTGACATGCTAGTGTCATCGTTTCTGAATTAGCACAGAACAGCATCTCCTCTTGCTGCTTTGTTTACACATCTACAATCGAAAACAAAGTCGACGACAGGGGGGTGGGAGGGCTCATATTGCGCACAACAACATGACGCTGCTTAAAAGGTGGAGTGTGTGAACCCCAGCACTCACTGAACTCCAATAGAAAAGGTTGTTGAGGAGAAAATGGGACATGTTTGCTGTGTTTGATCCAGTTGGATGATAACAAGGGAAAGATAAACTATTGAGTAGCACCTCATACAGAGGCATCGGGACTGGTACATCAAGGGAATAAATTAGCCCAATACCTAGAAGGACCTCTGAAGACTCATACCAGACAATAGTGGTCAGTTCTTATTTTAATCAGCAGAAAACCTCCAGTATGTAGTTTTGAAAGAATGATGAATGTCAACAAGAGAATTATTTTGTATTTCTTTTGGCTCATGGCTGAAGAATGTCTGTCCCTCCTTGTGCAAACCCGCTCACCCCCCGAGTCTTTCTGGCTCCATAATCAGGCCATTAGAGGTCGGACTACAGTATTATATTTACCCTAAGAGGCAGATCTGATTCTCTCAACTCTAAAGCAGAGCATCCATATAAAACCGTGTTGAAATAATCTATAAGAATATATATATATTTAATAAGCTTTTGGTTTATTTTTAAATCAAGCCAAGATTTTACATAAACCAGAGGGATGGAAAAGTCAAAGTGAATTATAAAGTAAAGGCAGATATAAAAACAGTTCAAATGAAGCCAATGGCATCCACATGGTGAAGGGTTTTTTTGCTTTCCCTCAACAGCAGGAACACAACAATCTGATTTTTGGCTGCCAAGCTAAATCTCAATGTTCTTGTTCTGGGTGCCTGCAAAATCTCCAGAACTGTGAGTTTACACCATGCTTGCAGTTTAGATCTGACAAAGTAAACATGGTTATTACAAAGAACACATTCTGACAAAAGTATAACTTATCCAGCAAATTGCTTGTAAAAACTACAATTCAATGTACAATCACGTCCTGAATACATTTTCGGCTATAAATCACAGTTCTTTGGATAATGAAAATATGGTTTAGCCTGTCATCAGAGAAGACATAACAACATAGTTCTCTGTGTAGGAGAGACACTTTTATTTTCCAGAAAACATACAATTCTAAAGAAGGAAGTTTGAAATTACCTATCTCTCTATTTCTCTATTTCAAGACATCTGATGGCTTTGAACTTTCTAATGCTCCATCATTGAGTGGCTAATATGATTAGTTATGCCACAGCACTTAACACTGGGTGATGCAATTAAAACAGCCTGTGGATTTCTCATCTATGTCACTCTGGTCATGTTCAGGTCAAGATGTTAATCAACTAATGTGAGGGTCATTAGCAAATTAACATGGTTTCGTGCTCTGAATACTGTAGCAGTGCCTACACCAACACTTAATTGTACCAATTCAGCTCTCATATACCTCAACTAATTAGTGAATAATGTTGAAAAACACTGGTGAGTTAATGTTTTAGTATATTTTAATGTGTCAGTAAGGTTCTTGTTATTTATATTTTGGTAACATTGGTGAAACGTTGGTGTTCTGCACCAGAAAGAAGACAGATCTGAATGGTACCTAGTAGCTGCATTCCCAAATGCCAGGAGATTATTTCTGCCATAGCACATACTGAACTCAGCAGGAACATGTTAAACATGCACTATAAACCTAATATTTGCCTTAATATATGCCTTTCTGTCACCCAGGTAGAGAGAGACTCACAAACGCTTCATGCTTGTTACATCTTACTGAATCCAGATTATTTAAGTATTTTGTAGCTACAATTTGGGATGTGGCCTCAGTTACCTGTAGCTTAATTTCTCCTCACATATATGATGTTTATAATAATTTTCTCTTAAATAAATTTCTTTGTAGTAGACATAGGCACATACAAATTACTAGATGTCGGATTAACTCACTGATTACAATTGAGCAGATATAACTACTACTACTACTATATAAATACTATGTTCAGTATGTAATGTTTAGGCTGTAAAGGTCAAATTCATGCAAACACTTAGGTTAGCCAGGCAGCCTAACACGTTTTGCAGAAATGATGTGAGTGGAAACCATTTCTTTATCACTATAGTCCACTGGGAGTTTTTGTCATTAGAATTCCCTGTGTCACTTGGAATTTATTTCTATTTGTGCCAGGCAGCGAATCAGTCAATTTCTTCTCCATTTCCTACATTCTCCCCTATGCATCTCAATGAGTCAGGCCAAATATTAAAATATGGCAGATAGGTTATGAGAAAAAATGGGCCTGATGCCCATCTCCTACAAGGCAGGCTGGCACATTTTACAGCAACTTAAACTGTCTCTAATGGGACATGTCAAGCTATGAACTCTATTATGTATTTGGGTGGAAACAAGCAAATGTAGCAGAAATGCAAATAAATTAATTAATAATAGGCAACTTGCAAATACCTAAGCCCCTACGACATGTTAGGCAGAAAGTCCATTTGGATTCTTTTAGGTAACACACACAAGGTCTCATACACTTGTTTTTGCACATTAAAACACAATCAAATATCTAAAATTATTTCTGTTAATTAAAAACCTGAAATGACACTCCCTCTTCTTCACAAACACATTAACATTAATGCATTTAATATCCTCTCTGGAAAGGTCAAGTGTAGAAGGGAAATGGCTTCCCTTAAATTATCAGAAAATATAATGAGACAAAATTGTTTACGCAATTGTTTGCACATTTTGTTGCAAATGGCTGTTTGGCTCCGATCGCGCTTAGCAGGAAATGGAAAACGATTGCATTTTTTTCCTGTTGTATTCCACGCTGCAGGTCTGAGGTCTTTCCTGTGATCTGCGCCCCATCAAATGCTGGATCTTATATCTTCCACTAAAACGTCTCCTTGCATTGACTGAAAATCTGAATTATAGCTTAGAACCACTGATATAAATCAAAGCTGAGGGAGTCTGAGTAATAACACAACAACACAGAGTGAAGGAGACAAAAAGAGAGACTAGTCACTTATATAAAAGTTACATGGAGTATTTGTTCCAGAAGAATTCACCCAATCCAATCAGCTTGGGCTTTTCCGGATGATTTCTCAAGCAAGTCTGGTATCTTGGTGCAACAATCGCTGTACTTAACCTATTCCTCAGTCCTGACAGGGGGCAACCGGTAGGTTTGAGTGTCAAATCTATTCCTTCTCCCCTCAGTCAGGAGTGATGCAGTGTAGTGGTTAAGATTATGACCTATAGTATAAGGTAACCGCAAAGAGCAATGAACCCTGCTCTATAAAAGCTCCAAGCAAGAAACGATTTGGGGTGCCCAGGGGTGTTGGCTTCTGCAGAGACCCCCTTGTGTTGCAATTACAAGTTGTAGTCTTCAAATACTGAGGAACTACAACATAAATATAAGAAACAGTCACATCTGTGGGATATAAAGTGACAATTATTTAAGCATAAACATGCCGTATGTGTTATAAAATGTACCATGACATGAAAATGTACCATGACCATTATCATCTAAGTTGCTATAAGGTATTCAGAAGATATCAAGAAACAAGTACAGATACAATTCTTATTTAATTCACACTGACAACAGTCATTGGCACTGTCTATGAGGAGCAGTCTTTCAAACAGAACCGTTTAACTGGTTAATTGTTCATTATTTTTACTCATTGTTTATTTGTTAGTTGTTTCAGTTTTCTGATTGTGGCAGAATGGGCGTAACCTTTAGGGAAGACACTCATTTTAGCTAAACAAGGGAATCTTCCAGTTTCATGTGCAATTGCATATGCGTTAATTTCATGCATCCTATTTAGTGATGTCATTTTAGATCTTGTCTTCTAGTTTTTTATTCATCATAATGCAAATTGTGTGAAAATTATTCGTGAAAATGGTTTGTTCCAAGAAGAAATGGTAGGAAATCTGTATCTGTTTAAAACCAGGTGTCCCTAGACTGAGGAGAGAAGCAACTAGGACGGATCAAGCTTTGATCTGAAGTAAGACAAGGTTGACTTTTGTTTTATTCTTGTTCCTAAACACAGTTTTACTTGCACTTTTTGCACCTCCAACATCACTGCTTTCCTTCATTCCAGCTTCTTGTTTCAGATAAGGTGTCATTCCCCTCATGACTGCCTAGGTTCCTACTGTCTATATGAAATTTACATCTGCAGTGGCTTGTTTCCAAGCATTGTGCCACTGTGGGCGTTTTGAATTTTAGGCTCCTGACAGTCAGTGGCCCAGGGCCCCAGCTGTAATCTGTCCTTCAAGACTAAAGCTCTCTCACCATCTCTCTGGAGCGCTACAATCTGTCCTACCTTATTTCCCAAGTCAAACTTGACATCAGATGATGCCTACAAGTGTCAGGAGATAAACCATCTGTCAAAGTGAAGTTGACTTTGAACCAACAGCCATTTCATCACTGTTTGAGTAAATAAATAACACTTATTGAGTGGGAAAAGAGGCTGCAGAGACTTTTACTCTGCTATCCTGTGATCTGTCATCAGAAAAAGGTCCCTGTCAGTCAAAGCCTCAATATGAGAAGCCACTCCTCTTTGCCCAGCTATTTGACATCTACGTTCTGATGGGCCAATTAGAGGGGCAGTGCAGTGTGAGTTGACACCATTGGGCTTAGATTCTGTCATTAACCTCACAACCACTCACAAAGACAAGATCTCACAGTCGGGCAATGTCACTCAACTAGACTGACATAATAGCAAATAATGAAAGTGATGTTTTTCTCTGATTCGACTGTGAAACCACATAGCAAAGAGCTTCAAAGATCAATAACTAAGTACTTTGGCTATTTTTATATGTTACAGACCTATGTGTAAAGTTTAAAATGGGGCACTAGGTCACTCATGATGGTCTAATGTTCTAAAGCCTAATCTGTGAAGCTTTAAAAAGAAGGCCCTCCTATCTATGTGGCATCAGTGGACCATGCTTGAAGATCTAAAAAAAAGATCTGCTGTCAATGGGCAGTTCTGCTTGATTTATTGCGCTCACAGCACAAAGCACAAACTGTAACAATCCACCCTCCCCAGCTTTGTACAGGTAGCCAAGACCTCTGAGTATCATTTTAAGTCTTGGTGAGGAGAAAATAGGATTTGAATCCCTGTATAGATTGTATATAGTGCTGTGCTTGAACCTTTGAAGGTGAGCAACAGAGAAAGCAAAGCTAGAGTCTTAAACTGGTTGCTGTCTAATGCCTCTAAATGAACTTCATCTCTGGAATCTAAATTAGTCTTCTTCAGTGACTTATGAATTGCTTGGTTACATTTACTTAATCTGGTGATCTTTCAACATGCTAAAATATTTGATTACCACTCAAATGTAAGGACGCAATTCAGACGTCTTAACAACAGTTTTGGGGGGGAGGTTTAAAACCAAGAAAAAGGAAAACTATTTATTTTGTCTGGGCATCCACTAAGGTGCCAGATGATAACAGAAGATTAGAAAAGGCATTACTGACGTCTGAATCAATAAAGATGAACTAATCTTTTGGCAGTTGAATGAAAAGATACTCTGTCTTTTTAACCTCCCCATTAAGGATTATGGACAGAGTTTCACTTGATAGAACAGATTTATCACTTTTACACTCAAAAGGCTGCATTAGATTAGGACAGACTGGAACTGGGAGTCAGTAGACCAACAGCCAAAGTTCAAATCGTTATTGTTTATTTTAATTACACATATTCATAAAGATGATATCATTAGCATTTTCAGACATTTCAGTAATTACAGAGATTAAATGGAAACAGATAATATATAATCTGTTTCCATATTATATATAAATGTATAGACTTCTGTATCACATGGATATCATAAAAAAAACTTTAAATGTCTTTTAAAAAAGAAACATAAGCATATTTTATGCTTGCTTACAGTGTTGCCAGAGACAGTTTAGGATGCACAAGACAAACTTCAACATATTGTGTCCTGATATTACATCCAGAAATTCCTTTTAAAAGTCACACGCTGCCAATGTACCCTAGAAGACACCATATTTAATTTGAAGTGAGTGAAATCAAGGCTGTGCGGGATGAAGCACTATCTGTTTAATATCATACTGTTAAAAGCATCTAGTCTAATCTAAATTTCCCACCATTTTGTCATACATTTTGTTTCAGTGTTTTATGAAATAAACAATCAATTAAATAATAAT
>JAZGTK010001294.1:5065-36427 GCA_036877625.1 Ambastaia sidthimunki
TTCAAGTTCAAGTGAGCTTTATTGTCATTTCAACATATACAGCTGATGCAATACACATTGAAACGAAACAACGTTTCTCCAGGACTTGGTGCTATACAGAACAGAACAAAACATAGAGGCACGTGATACAACAAGGTAAACATTAGACATCATTAAACAATAAACGACATTAACAGAGCAAGTGCAACACACATTAAACATCAAATCACAGGACAGAAACATAAGACAGCAAAGCGCTGACTAAGGTGCAGGTTGTAGTGCAGGATAAAGTGGTTGTGCATTGTAAACAGGATAAAGTGGCTGTGCATTTTAGGAGGCGTTACCCAAAGCATTTTAACGCAGCATCTCGTTCCCTTCAGGGAACCTGGGTTACATATGTAACTTGAGACGTTTCTCCTCAAGTTGTGTTACTGTTTGATCTCTGCCCTGTAGCTTATTATTGAGTTGATTCAGGTAATGAAAGATGTCACTCAAAAAGCAAACAGCACCAGAAAAAAACAGTTGCGCCTTTTTCTGCTTTGAATTTTGGAGAAAAGCCAGGATATCATCCTCTAGTTCACAAAATCATCGCAATGCATTTCCTTTACTAAGCCATCTAATGTCATTGTGGATAAGTAAGTCATAATATTGAGCCGACATATCTGACAATAACTGGCGGTAAAGGCAGTGTTGTAAACTGGAAGTACAACGAATAAAGTTAGAATAAAGTCTCACAGGAGAGACTTCTTGCATCACTCGCCTAATGTCGTGTGACTCTTGTTTGCGCTGCAACTGCAGTTCGTCAGGCTAAATGGAACAGACGCGCGTCACTTCATAACTGTAGCGTCCATTGTCCAACTAAACTAAATTTATTTTAGATATGTCGTTTTAATACTAAACTACTTTGAGGGCCAGAACAAATATCCTTGGGGCCCGGATTTGCCAACTGAATAGCCCTGGTTTAGTGATTTAGAAAGTACTGGTTGCCACATGTTGGTATGTAAAACCCTACTCATTGATTCCTATAGCATCTTGAAAGGAAGGTACCCATCTCACAACAACTGCTTTTGTATTGTAGGATAATAAATAGAGCCACCTAACATTTCTTTTCCTGCATGACTTGGGGCTTCCGAACTGCTGTTTTCCTTTAGTTTTTCTGTGATATGTATTTTTTGGTTTGTTTGTTTTGCTTTCTTTTGTATTTGCCTCTTTCTGGTTGGCTTTGTTTTGGATTTCTTTTGCTGTGGTTTTCTGCGCTTGTTTCTTTTTTCTTCGTCAACTCCGCCTCCTTGTTTCCTCTCTAGCTCTGCTCCCCTTGTTTCACATTATTATCCGCACCTGTCCTCCTCATTATCTACCCCTTATAGTTCCCTCGTGTTGCCTGTCCGCTGTCAGATCATTTTGGTTTTGCCAGTTACCTGACCAGTCTTGGATTTCAATCCTAGGAGAGCTTCAGAATAGGCCTGCTCCGGAAGGGATCCAGCATCCGACAGACCAACTCAATTGCTCAATCCGTCAATTGCTCATTCCACGCGCCAGAATGCTGTCTACAGCCACAGCCTGGGCCACTCAAAAGCACTGGGAATAATGTGATGGTTTTTCCTTTTAAATTTTTACATAGACTATTTAATGCTTTTCTGCTTGGTTGCCAGCTAATTTTATATGAGTAAAATGACCCCTCTGTTACATTTTTAACAACAGCATACATTGCATCTTGTAACAGCAGATTGTTGTTAGAGCTGCAATCAGTAACTTTATGCCATCACCGCCATCCACCAGTTCTTCCTCTGTTTTCTACCATTAACATCATGGCCTCAGCCTTGTTGACATTTATCTTAATCCGACATGCTACTAAATCTGACCTGTACTTAAAATCCATATTCATGTAAATCATTTAATTTAATGCCTTGCTTTCTTTATTTTAACCAGTCAAAATTACGGACTGCAGCGTTAGCGTGCCAGAAAACAACTGGCCCTCCCTGTTAAGCCTGGTTTCTCACAAGTTTTTTTCTCCATTTATTAATCACTGGAGTTTTGGTTCCTTGCCACTGTTGCCCTGTTGGCTTGCTTACTGGGAGTCTGCTGACATTAGCTTAGACCATTTACTTAGATAACATGTTGAACATTGTGCTATCATAGTTTATTAATTTAATAATTTTTTTAATTTCTTCCTTTTCATATTTTTCATTTTACATTTATTTTTACAATTAAATATCCTTGGGAATTTTTCGTTTGTACAGCTGCTTTGCAACAATGTGCCACTGTGAAAAGAGCTTTAAAAATAAACTTGAACTTATATTGACTTACCTAAATAATGACAGATCTAGATTAACAGCAAAGTGTTAGGGAACGACTTAGACAAATGCAGGTTAGTATTCACAGGTTTATTGAAAACAGAAGATGGTTATGAATAAGGTGAGAGAAATGGCAAATGTCCATTATATTAACAGGATAGGAGATTGTGGACGCGGAGTGGAGATTGGTGATAGTGCAGGTGAAGAGATGGAGCAGGAGAGGAGATGGAACAGGTGAGTTGTGGTCAAACTTGATAACTTTGGAGCCAGCAAACGAGAGTATAATCCAACAGGTGTGTAGAGAGTAGATGCGGAGTGATCTAGAGTCTTGCTCAAGCGAGACCAGACGATGAATGCATGTGGGGCATGTGCTTAAATAGTGAAGATGTAGTTTGATGAATAGTTTGATGATGTGCAGGTGGGGATCATTAGTACTCAGGTGAGAGCACTGAGCACTGTGGTGGAGAGGTGAGAGAGCCTGGCTCTTCCGTAATAGATATTTGATAGTAATTTGGTTTACATTAACTTGAGTGCTTAGATTTGCTACTGCCAGACCAAAGCTCATATTATGTTCATCTGAACCTTGCCTTAGATAAGCACTCTCACCTGCATTTGTGTATGTGCATTATATTTTGGCCATAGGGGGAGTAAAGTACAGTTCTTGCATTCTATCTGTGCTTTTTCTATTACACAGTTCCTAAGTATATATCTCAGTATACCTCAGTTTTTGGAACAACCTGGTTAAAGTTAACCTGGTTAAAACTTGCTACTGCAATACCACCAATATTAAAACCACCAGCAACATTTGTGAGCACTACACACTGGAGTCTGACAAGTGCACATTTATTTATTTTTATGTATTTATTTACCGCCCACAGACTACACCACCGCCCACAGACTGTTCTCTCCCCTGCCTTCCGGCAGGCGCTACAGGAGCCTGTGGACCAGAACCATCAGATCCGAGGACCATCAATGCACTACTGGACTGTCTACACATTCATCTGCACTCCAGATTATTATATCTACACATTTACTGCAAAATTCTTTGTCAACACATTTATTTGCACTACATTTACTGCACAATTTGCACCCCAGTACTATGTACTGACTATTGTTATAACACAATTTACGACACTGTTTGCACTACGTTGCACTACCCTTTTGTAAATTTCTGTTTATATGTACTGCACAATTTGTAAACCTCTGCTTATAATGTCATCTGTACATTATACCCATAGTACATCATATTTGTCATATCTGTAAATAACCTGTAAATAACATAACCTATATCCTGCACTTTACTGCTTATTGCACTTCTGGTTAGACCTAAACTGCATTTCGTTGCCCTGTACTTGTACATGTGTAATGACAATAAAGTTAAATCTAAAAAAAAAAAATCGAATTTTTACAGCAGTAAACGCAATAAAATGTTTCACACAGGGCGAATGGTAGATGGTGGAAGCAATATCTAGAATGTATTTTTATTAACTAGAGTGTTTATACTAGGTGTATGTGCACCTTTTGTTTTATTATGTTGCACCTAGCCTTCTGAACACTGCAATGTGCCCCTACTATGCATTGGCATTTTGTCAGCTTGTAATCACTCATCTGGGATGATTCGAATAGCCCGGTATGCATTTATTTGATATCAGCGTGCAAAAATCGGAGCAAGTTTTGCATGATGAGAGGTGTGGATTACAGCTGACCACCTGGGGTGTGTGTAGGGTCCCAGATGAGGATCTCACAGTAGAGCAGCTATGAGGTACCATGAGCCATGTGATAGTTTAGCATTACTAAGGTCTCTGTTACTCTGTCTTGTGTTCCTGATGTATTCACACACACACACACGTGCACACAATAGCACGTGTGTATATACCCCAAATCATTTCCTCCAGGTATATGAAGCCCATACACTTTACTCAGTGCCTCCTCCCTCCACTGAAAACGAGTCATTATTATTGAAGCCTGCAGGCAAAGAGCGCTAAAAGGGGGGCTGAAATTCACTGTATGGCTATGGAAATGAGGCCTCCCTTAACGCTAGCCACCAATATTTCTGTTTTCCTTTCAAAGAGATGCAAGAAAAGATCAAGAGAGGGGGAAGTGAGAAAAAAATGTGGGGCAATCATTGTTCCTTCTCAAGGGTTTTATAAGCTATTAATTAATTATGAATGAATGAATGAGTGACTCACAGGAGGCAGAATGAAGATTCTACTGGTGTTAACATAATTACAATCCCTGCTCCATCTGAATAGCAACAAAGACACTTTTAATTTGTAGCTGTTATCACCTCTTATTTTGAAATAAAAGCTGTATTCATTTGTCATTCAGTTGCAGGAGTCTGCGTTATTACTTTGTCAAAAGTGCTTGCTCCTTTATAAACATTACACACTGAAACAGAGATTTATATTTCATACTTTCTTATTGTAAAAGTAGAGAAGTCAAAGATACATACAGTAAGGAAAGTAACTACAGGCATGACGTCATTGCAGATGCTTATGTTCTAAAGTGCTCTCTTGGAATGTCCAGTTGATGCAAGGAACCAGAATATGTGCATATACTTAAACAAGGAATGTAGAACACAATATCTTCATTATAGCAGAGTCCCAGTGTTAATCAATAGTTTGCAAAGTAGTGAGGTGCAATTACTCACAACTAACGACTTGCAAAATGTAAGTATAAACAAAGGTTTCTGATCTCTAGAAAACACATGACTGTAGTGGCATTTTTTTTAACATGATGTTACCTTGCTTCTTGGGCATATCATGGCATTTCTGAAGAGAACCGTTCACTGAGTGTTACTGAAACAGAGTTTAATTTTCTATTGAGTTTTAAGTCAACAAAACCTATCCCTTAACCTAACCTAAAAGTCGAGTCCTGAGTTCTTTGCGTTGCAAGTGCCATACCAGTTAAACTACTGAACAACTTATAATTAAAGAGAAAACATATATGGGGCTGGTTATGTAATGTAAAGTAGGTCACACCAATACTAGGGGCCATGCAAAAGCATTGTGTGAGAAACAGATATTACTTTATAATCTGGCCCACTGGTTGTAATTTGTCTGAACAACAAATTAGTTAATTTTTAAAAAACAAAAGTCTGTGTTTCTTAATGCATTACTACAAATAAATGTTTTTCTTTAAAGCTGCAATATGTAACTGTAACGATTGGTCAAACACAGGAGGATCCATTTGCAGTTTTTATTATACAAAAACAGCGTGAAACAGGCACAGCAAACAAGACACAGCAAATAAGGGCAACACAGATAATCCAAATCGTTAACAGTTTCAAGCAAAGGGGTCAGGGCAGGCAGCAAACAACAAGGGAAATCAACAACGAGAAGGCAGTCCAAAAACACAAACCAGAAAACCAGAAACCACAGGAGAGAATGCTCAGAGACGTTAGCCGGGACAAAACGAGACTTTGCCCAGAGCAGCAGCACCGGTGAGCTTATATTTAGTCTCTAATGAGCGTAATGGCCGCCACCTGTGGTGGGCGTGGTCCCAGCATGGGGTTTTGGGTAATGTAGTTCATGACAGAGCCCCCCCCCAACGAACGGCTCCCGACGTGAGCAGGATCCCGGAGCGGGACTGGAGAGAAGAAATCTCCGGTGAGGACGAAGATCTGGAGGGCCAGAGTGGAGTGGGGCTCATCGGCGACCGAAGCAGAGACCTGGATCTGGAGGGACGCGGTGGAGCAGGTGCGACGAAGGACAGAGGTGGAGTCGGAGGGATAGAGGAGTTGGACCAAGCCGGTGGGATGATGGGACGAGGTGAAGCAGGAGGAGCAGAATCCTGAGGCGCGGGAAGGTCGACGACAGGCCGGGGTGGAGTACGGAGGACAAAGGAGCCTGGTGGAGCTGGCGGAGTGACGGGACAGGGTGGAGATGAGGGAGCTAGATGGCTGAGCGAAGCAGCAGGGTCCACGGGCTGAGGCAGAGACCAGGATTCTCAGAGCGGAGGAAAAGCAGAGGGATCCTCCAGCCGTGGCGCTGGCAGAGGCTGGAAGGACCACAGCTCAGCCACCGTGCAGGTGTTGTCCTGAGGGTGAGTGGAGGGCATGATGGCAGCGGCGTGGCCGGTGTCTGCAAAACAGGAAGGGTGGATGGGAGTGCCTACTCCAACCCCATAGCAACAAAACTGCCAGACACTGGTGGAAGCTCACCCTCAGTGCTTTCGTGGCGAGCACAGCCCCCCTCCTTCACGTTATCCACCGCGGGGGTCAGAAGGCAGGCAGCAAACAATCAACAACGAGAAGGCAGTCCAAAAACACAATCAGAAAACCAGAAGACCAGAAACTAGAGGAGAGAATGCGCAGAGCCGTTAGCCGGGGCAAAACAAGACTTTGCCCAGAGCAGCAGCACAGGTGAGCTTATATTTAGTCTCTAATGAACGTAATGGCCGCCACCTGTGGCGTGGTCCCAGCATGGGGTTCTGGGTAATGTAGTTCGTGACAGTAACTTTGAATCTTTTAATGAACAAAGTACATAAAACATCAGTTCATAACTCTAACTTTACCTTACCCTGATTCACAATTATACATTTATAATAATGATTTATGCTGTCAGCTGTCAGGGCCAATTTCACAGTAATTCTTCTGCATGGTTACATTTAAATACCAAATTTTGTGTGTGGGTGCTGGAATGGTGGGTTACTTGTATATTCTTTTTATAACAGTTAGTTAGAATTTAAATTTGTCATTCACATAAAAAAAATAATGCTACAAATAATTCGCAATTTTATGTTTAAACAGAGATGACGATAGAGAGACAAAAGTTATGGATTGCAGTTTTAAATACATAAAAACATAAATAAATAGTCTTCTAAAACTGCCTCAGATCAATACTCCTTATTTTATACATATAAACATATATTTATTATACAGTTATGGCCAGTAACTGTTGCACAGTACTTCCATAAATCACTGACTCTACTGATAAGCCTCAACACTCTTTGTTTTAGTTCAGTTCTTTAAATTGGCCTTGGGAAGTAGCCATTGTGCTACAAACACCCTACAGTATAACACTGAGTCTGAGTGTATGTGTGGTTGAGGTCATAAAAAATATGGCATAACACAGACAAAGTCATAACCCCTTACACACCCAAACACACCCATTTAAGGGACATAGTTCAATCGAGGTCAGTCCATAAAGGGACTAGAGGTCAAGTATTCAGTCCCTATATAGCTATTCACTGATCAATAGAAGTGAATTTTCAATACGAGAAGAGAGCATTTGCTTTATTACAAGACCTCATTATTTCACAATGTACTGAAAGACTGAAGATTAAAGGCCATTGGTCTGTGTATTTCTGCTGTCTGTGTTCGGTTGTGTTATACCGTCTTTCTGTATATTGTAATGTTAAAGAATGTACCAATGTATGGTTCAAAATAATACAAAAAAATACATAAATTGTGTTAAATCTGAAATCCGTTTGCCTTGCTATCAACATCTTTAAAACATAATATTGCAAGTTGAATTTAGAATTATTTATTAATGTGGATGAAATTTTTAAATTCTAAACAACTGCTGTAAAAACAAACTACAAGCGCTCTACAATTCCAGCACCCTCACACGATTTAGTGGCTAGATCTTCTTTCTGTTTACAGACGTGATGTTTGACCATGAGCCAAAATGACATTTCCCATGAAATTAGACCTGACAGCTCAAATTATACTTACAAACTTACTGTTGTGAACTGGGATACAGTAAGCAGACCGTTTTGAGCACTAAGCCGTTATGTACTTGCTTAAAAACTGGTTTCTGTTTATTTTTAACTAAACAAAAGTTGGTGCAGGTTTAAAGACTGTCAAACAAGCACTACAGGGAAAAAACTGTCCTGCTTGTATTATTGTTTGGTTTAGGTTAGTTTAGCTGGTCTTCCTGACCAGTTGAGAGCTGCCCTAAACCCCGTTAAAACCAACAACAATGACCAGCTTAAGCGACAGAAGACCAGCTTACCACCTTAAGCTGTTTTAGTACAGAGAGCAGAAAAGGCCATAATAACTCTATTAACTATGTGAACTGACTGCTTCCAAGCTCATACCCTCTAAAATGCACTGTGGTAAAACTGTCAGATTTTGTTGAGAGTTGCTGGGTTAAATCTGATGATTTTGATGGTTTCAATGATTGTGGATGATGAATTAGAAGCAGCATCTTTAAATCTACACCTACTGGCTTCTAAACCATAAACAGAGAGAATTTTGAAAGCAACATTTTATGTCCACATGTTAGCAGGTGTGTTGCAATAATTGCAATAATCATTTTGCTGAGAAATGCCGGAGGAACAATTAAAGCATAATGAAAAGGGGTGTTCCTGTAGCTCAACTGGTAGAGCATTGCGTTAACAGCAAAGGTTGTGGGTTCAATCCCAGGGACCACAAGTACTGATAAAAATGTATACCTTGAATTCCCTGTAAGTTGCTTTGGATAAAAGCGTCTGCCAAATGAATAAATGTAAATGAAAAGGGGAAATACTGCAATGTCATTCATACAAATCCTAAGGTTATCCTTTTACACACACTAAAGCCCAAAGTATACTCTGCTATATCTGGATTCAACAGTCAACAATGGGTTTAACCCATTGTAACCCAATATTTCTCACAACAGAATCTGCTCATGTTCCTGTGCTGACAAGAGTGCATTTCCAAGAGATTAACTACTTAATTAGCAACACTTACAGTGTGTTGAAAGCAGTACCTTCAAGAAAAAGCACTACTTTCAAGAAGTAGTCAAAGAGGATGGACGCAAGATGGATTGCCATATTGGTTTCCATTTGTGCAAAGTGATACCCACACTTGTATAAAACCAGTCTTAAAGAATACAAATATGTCCATATTCTTTAACTACAATAGAGAAATTAGTCAACCTCTGATACCACAGCATCCCAGATGACAAGCATGTGACCTTTCCTGAAGATACAGAGAGGTAAAGTAGAAAGAGTAGAAAGTTAGGCTTAATCCTGTAAAGAAACATGTTAAAACGTTAAACACCTGCCATGTGGCTTCAGCACACTATCTCTTTTTTTCTTTGTCTAATTTATGTGCTAATTAACATGATTTTACCATGATCAGTCAGCATGATATGTAAGGTTGAACATCACTTTTTCCTTTGATTTACCAGATTTCATTTTTATTCAAGTAAAGTTAATATCTCTGGAAGGTTAAAGCCCATTGCTGCTCCATTAGTTTTTTAAATTCCATTTATCACAGCAGGACTCAACGGCTCTGTTCCTCAATTCTGCACTGCAAAGTTAACATGGTAACCCTCCTAGAACTCCCCTACTCACATTTGGTCAAGTGGTATGAGGGTCTCTCTAATGAAATATGTGAAATATTGTATTTTCTGTTGTTATTATTGGTAGTTCATGTAAAAGTTTAAAAATTCCTCTATTGTTTTAGATTTTTAAATTTCAAAGTTTAAAGTAACTATGGACATGAATATACTAAAGCGAAGTCTAAATCTTAGGTCTTTTAATTATTTTTCACACTTATTTTAGTTCATTTTAAATGGTGTGGCATTCATATTTGTTAAGTACAACTTTAACAAATCTTTATCACAATTAATAAAGAAGTTGACAATACATCAGATGACATTGATGTATAGGTGCTCTAATATATGTTGTACAGGTGCTCTTTATCACAATCTTCTTTATCTGAAGAAGACATAGACAGGCACCCATGAGGAATTGCAATGAATCTCGTTCCCTTGCACAAGGAACTGAGATTACTTACATAGCCAATTGTGGTTGATAGTTGAGAGGTGTGGGACTCAAACTCCGGTCTCCCATGCTAGCATCAGCACGCCACTGAGCCAGCTGTATAATGGTTTGGCAATAATGGCTCATAAACCAGGCGCTACCTTTGAGATAGTTGGCTTAATGCAAGAGATAGTCTTGCCAGCCTGTCATCAAAGGAGCAGGGGCTCTCTTTAGTGAGGGTTCCAGTCACTCTCAACTTCTTTGACTGACATTCGAGGAGAAACAGTAGATAGATGGCTCTAGCCACTCAAGCATTGTTCCTTGACCAAGCTCTAGGGAGAGACAACCTTCTGTAGTGAAGGAACTACTCAGCACACACCCATCATTGCCTAATCACAGAGGCCTGCAAAAAATATTTTACTCTATATATACAAAAAGGTGTTTAACATTGGATTTGAACACAGGGCTCCTAGGCTAATGTCAGCATGCCATCCAAATATGCCACTGGGCCAACTGCATAAAGGCTAGGTATGGAGAAGTGGAGTACTACTCTATCTGCGTCCTGCTCTAGGAAGGGCAGATGGCCTGCCATAGCGATAAGTGTTTCACTCCACACACATCCCAAAGGATCAAAAGTCTGATGGGAGCTAGACAATGGTTGGCCCCATTCTGTGGCTTTTTTCCTTTTCTGAGGGTCTTAAGAGGAGCAGAGGATCTCGATAGTGATGGTGCTACTGTGTTTATACTACAGAGGACCAGCATTCCAAGGGGAGCTCGCAAAGACTAGCTGTCATCACTTGAAACCACTATCACCTCTAACAAGCTTCACAGACAGTGGAGGTCCTATATAGTAAGGGTGTTACTCCACACTTGTACCAGAAATCCAAGGGACTTCTGCTAGCTACAAGCTAGTTACAACAGCTCGAAAATACTGTCCTTTATTAAGCTCTGGGGAAGCAGCGGAGGGGTGTGGGACTGAAACTCCAGTCTCCTGTGCTAGTGCCAGCATGTCAACAACATATACCATTGAGCCAGCTATATAATGGTTTGGCAATAATGGCTCATAAGCCAGACGCTACCTTTTAAGAGAATTTGGCTTATTGCAAGAGATAGTCCTGCCAGCTTGTCACCAAAGGAGCGGGGGACTCTCTGTAGTGAGTTCCCCCAAACCCATGAGATGAGCCTCCACCAAGCTTCAGCAGTGGCCGGACAGGATCAGTGGTGCATCCACCCAGGCAAATAGCCAGACGAGAGAGGATTTTGCATTCTGCACACTCAGCTCCCTTGAGAACTGTGCATATTGTTCACCTAGGTAAACAACACAGAATTTGTGTGCAAAAACCTCTTCAGGAGCTTTTTTGCTGATGAAAAATGCTGATAAAACACTCTACAGGTGCCCTAATATATTCGTATACACACAGGTGCACTTGATGCACAACAAGCACTGGCATGATTCAGACACCGGTCACACCGAAGGCATTCCCCCATAACGTTAAACCAGACACAGTGTTGAGTTACCTTGAATGGGAACTGAAATAAATACAGCTGAAATACAACTGAAAATAATACAACTGAACATTGATAAAGTGAGAAAGGGTGAAAAAGAAAAAGAGTGCAAGTTCACTCATTGATGCCAAAGGTAAATTGAAAAAGGTCTTGCCAGATATCTTTCACCTTCTGGCCATCCTTTTCCTAATTTTTTCCTTTACTGTGCCCTCTTCTTTCTCTCTGTACCTGCCAGAACTAAAGAACTAATCTAAAAGTAACTTTTTGGATATTCTTTAAAACAAATCTTGTCACTGTGAAGGCTAAAGGGTCACTGCAGGCCATAACCACTTACCTTAAAAGCCCATTTATACTGAAGAGAGAAAAAGGGTGTGAGACACAGGGCAAGAAAAAGAGAGAGCAAGAGATGTCTCCTGTCACCTTGTGATATAGATCCTTTTGTTTTGTGGGGCTTGTTACAGAATATCAATGTCTGTGTGATGCGACAGGTCAAGGGTATTTCATCAACAGACAGCTGGTGAACAATCAGGAGTGACACAGTTCACTTTTTTACTGGCTGTAATGCAAAAAAAAAACACAACATAACAACATCCTCACTGTATTATAGCATTATTATTTATGGATTTGTGTATTCAACCTTTTTTCAGAAACAGAAAATGTATATGATTTTTGGTTCAATACGTGGGATAAGATTGTTTAATTTTTTGGTCAATTAGACTTTTCATAATATTTTATAATACAAAATATATATTTAAGCAGTAACATACAAGCAAAAGTGCTATGGCTGTATATCATGACACTGTGTTTTGACTGTCACCCAACCACAGCATGTTTAAATGTGTGATATTGCTTTTGTACAACAGTTTAACAGACAAAATATTTAAATAAGTATGGAAAAACCAAGAAATGTTCCAAAACCCCTTTTGTGTGGAATAACTTTCTTATGCCACACATTCAGGACACACATCCAAGTTTAAAGGATGCATCCAAACCTTCGTTTATAATTTTAAAATCTTATGTTAGAACTAGAAACAACAACTTGTTCGGGTATGGGCTGTTTCTGAGAAGATACTGGAGTAAGGAGACAGGTCATGTGTGATAAAGAGTAACAAAGAGGGACAGTGACCTTTGTCTGTCTATGGTGACAGTCAGCTGAGGAAAATAATACCTTTGTTGTAGCATTGTTTCAACAATGACTGTGGCGGAGTGATGTAAAATAAGTGCCCCAGTGTTGTCATGGTTCGATTTCAGCATTCTTGGAACACCTCTTCATTCTGATTAAAGGACTGGAACTAATTGTTGTATAAATAAGATTTTAAACATAAGGAGAGGTTTAATATAAAAATAACTAAAAATCAAATTATCATAGACAATTGACTTATTTTACTTTTACAATCCAAAACAAGATAGCAACCACTTAGCAACATTCTGTGTGCACAAGCCCAACTGTACTTGCCAATTGTTTTTCATTCTTTTTAAAAACACTCAAGCAAGCTGTTTTATTGCCTCCTGTTCAAGTTCAGTCTTACTTTTGCCTACAATTTTTATTTGTTAAAATAAAATATATTATTGTTAATATAATATTCTTACATGTCTTTCATAAATTGATGATGCTTTTTGAAGACCTCTCAAGCCAACAAACACACACAATTACAAAACCATGTGATAGAAAATGTGATCAGCAATAGAGGTAATAGAGTGAGGATTGATTGTAATGATCATCTTGTTTTGAAGCCGTCTCTCTTTCATTGACTCGTCTGGTCTGGCAGTGGTGACAGACAGACGCTGGGGTCCTGAAGGACGAGAGAAGAAGACAGGTAATCTTTTAATCTCACCTCTCCATTTATCTGGCTTCATTCCCACCCACTCCCCCCTTCCAACACATTTCATATTCTAATCATTCACTTCTCTCCGCGAACAGTTTCTGCCGCCTTAAGCTGCTGTTCATGGTCCTCCAGAGCCTTCATGCTAAACCTTTGGCTAAGTTTATTGAATATTTTTCCCCTTTTCTTTTTTGGAATATATTTAGTTTCTTGGAATATAAAGGAATAGCATTTTTCTTTTTATCTCACCTTTCTATTTCTTGTTCCTCTCCTCTGCCTTGTCTTCTCTACCCGAAGGTTAGAACTAAATGTGCATTATTCAGCGAAAAACAAAAGACTGGGAAAATTGATTTGGTTATCAGACACTGTAGCGGCAGGACACTTTGATCAGGCCCTGAAAGGCAGCGCTACATGTCAGAAATGTGCTATAGCAGCTCTTTCTGAGTTTTACAATAACAACACCCTTCCCTAGCTAGGCCCTGCGGTAATACCTGATGTGCCCCCCCACTCCTGCTTTCCTATCCTTCTTGTATCCTTCTTGTAGAACCAAGCATGTGCTGTAGTCCTAATCTGCTGTTAACATGCTTCTGCCTTTCACAGACATGACATTGTGGTTAGCATATCTTTGTAATATGTTGGGACTCGGCCCTCATGTGGAAAACACAGGTCTGTCTAAAAAAACAAAACTGTCACCTGTTAAATGTGAAACTGTGTGGCCACAGTACAGTATTTCTGATATTTTAGTTAACAGATAACAGCCATTTCCTTAGCTTACAGCCTGCATGGGCAGTTAAAGGAGAAGCTAGTACTTAAACAAACAGCTTTTAATAAGCAATAGAGGCAAGAGTGAAACTTACAATAACAGACACCCTACATCAATTATTGGATACATATCCATCACTGGACTGACTTATATGTAACCCTCAGCACCTGCCAGCCACGATATTGACCGCGCTGCTCTCCAGTGTGCGGTGACAAGTTCCATTTGCAATCACATTTATTAACTGCCTGTTAAAATGACTGAAAGCGCTCCCTCTTAGGCCTGCTTTTCATTCATTTGAGGTTCAGAAGAAGAAAGATAACTACAGGGGGAGAGAATGAAGTGGAGGTGTAAATGTGATTGAGGTGGGGGAGGAGGGGGTCTTACCAGCCCAATGTGCCTTTGACGTGTCTCTCAATTAGAAGGCTGCTGCTCTCAATTTTTGTGGCTGCATTTACAGTAATGGTCATTTTTAACCAGCAAGCTCACTGTGTGTGTGTTACTCTGGCAGCTGCAGCAGCACCACATTTCTTTTGTTGAGGATTTTCTAGTGTTCATCAGGGTCCAGTGCCAACTTTTAACTGATCAAAACAGAACATGAGAGGAAAAAATTAAAAATATTACAGAAAGCACGTGGCCAGGCTTTGTTTTAATTAGAATTTTAAAACTTTGAAATGCTTTCCTTTTTTAATGGGTTTTTATTAATGTCTAAGATTTTTATTGCACATGATTTATCAGTGCTTATTATTCTAAAGAAAGGTTGTGTGGGTAAATAAATTACAACATAATATTTGTCAAGAATATAAACATAACATATTTAATTTCGTATTTAAACACAAAATTTGGCTTCAATAATCATTAAACCATCTAGTTTAAAAATGAAAAAGGCATTGGAATAGACCACACAAAAAACATGAGTGTCTTGACTGACAGATAGCAGATCCATTATCTAATGGCCAGTCAGTTAATTACATGGCCAGCTGACATGTTTATAAGGCTGAACTTTGCAGAACCGTTACAGCATCACCTGCCGTAACTGAAGCAGGGTGCTGGGTTGGTGCAGGCCTGCCGCGGGGCAGACCTGGCCCTCTTTCTTCACTCGCACCCTATTATATGCTAATGACGGCCATTTAAGAAATGCAGGGCTACAAGGAGTTAATTTAGAGGGCCATTACACCCGGCTATATTTCACAAGGGCCGACCTTTGCTCTGTCTTGCGGGGCTTAGCTCAGAGGTTGCTGTTGGATGTGGATGAAGGCTGGTTTACGTCCCACCAGGGAGGAACAGAGAGGCTGATAGGACAAAGTAAAAATATGTTACAGGCACTAGAAAAATAGGTTGAGTTTCATCAAATTTGTTGAGGTAACAGTCAACATAGGCAGTGTGTGTTGAACAGGCTTTGAAATTGTGTACGTTGGTGGGTTTGTATGTAAGGAATGCACTGAGCAGGATTGTGCTCAGATTTATCACTGACATTTATAAGGGTACGAGAGTGAGTGAGCGAGTGATAAGGTGTTGTCTGAATGATGTAGAGCGCACTATCTGTCAGACAAAAGTCAAGCTCTCTGTGCCCGCTGCACCCTTAAGGGGAGCTCTTTATAGCTGTCACCTGATATATAATATTCTTCAGGCAGATTTAAGATGCCTGCTCACACCCGTATTTCACCTCTATGGTATTTTACAGCCATCAATGAACATATTTAGATTTTAATTTGACATTATTTGCCAACTAATTAAGCAATTTTTCTTATATTCTAAATGACTTTAAGTCATTTATTTTGTTTGAATGTATGACAATCTTTATTTCTTTAATTTTTTTTCTGTTTTCACTGAAGATGCTCCTTGAAACAGTTGCAAAGCATGCTGGGATAACATGGATCATCAGATTTTGCACAAAACTGTGCACACCGGTTTGAGTGCATGCTGTCATACTACAGAGCCCAATGACGGCATACCAGATATAAATAAATTCATTTAACAGTTTTATTAAACCTTTTCACTTAAATTGTTACTCTGTACACTGTAATGTACTTTATAATTAAACATTTGAATCTAATTGGAAAGAGGCTTATTGAGACCTTTAGGATTTTGAATTTTTAATGTTATTATAAAATGTGGGGGGGCAGTTGTGGCCTACTGGTTAGTGAGTCGGGCTTGTAATCAGTAGGTTGCTTGTTCGAATCCAGTAAGGTAGCAAGTAAAGTGCCTTGAGCAAGGCACCTAACCCCCGATTGCTCCCCGGGTGCTGCAGTGATAGTGGGTGTGCGTGTGTTCATGACTTGCAGTGTTCACTCCTCACCAGTGATGGGTTAAATGCAGAGGTCACATTTCGGGTATGGGTTACCATATCTGACAAAAACATGTCACTTTCACTTTCATAATGCAGTTTTGCCTTATTGGTAACACTATGAATCTTGCATTAATAATGTGTTAAAATGTGTTCTTAATACATTATAATACATTATAATGTAATTGTGCATTATAGTGCCTTATAATGCACAATTTTGCATTTTACTGTTTCATAATGTCAGATCATAAATATACCGTACACACTACATATTTATCCATGTTATAATTTGTTATGATATTTTACTGTATGCTCTGGTAAAATCAATTTTTTTTTTAGACATTAAAACATTATATCTACAGTGGAGATCAAAATTAGAGAACAATTTATAAACACTTAATTTTTCAAAAATAATGTGATCTTTATCGTTCTAAATTTGAAGGAATTTTAGTTGTGGCTATACCACGCTAGTAGAACAATGTTTTCCATGTTTCCCTGACTTCTTTACACACACTGAGTTCAGTCTTTTCCCACTTTGATGACGAACATAATGCTTCCCATCAGACTCAACTAAATTAAACTTACTTTCATCGCTGAAGTGAACTTTGGACCAGTTCTCCTCTGTCCACACAAAATGCTCCTCAGTTTAGTATAGCCTTTTGATTCTTTCTGCTGATGAGAGGTTTCGTCACTGCATAGTGGGCTTTCACGTCAAGACACTGTACGGCGAGACTTGAACTGACGAGCAATTCCAGCTGCAGTGTTGAACCGATTGCCCATTGAGATTCTCCGTATTATCCTGTCCTCCCGTGCATTTGTCTTTCATGGACGACCAGCCATTTTGGGCGACTTGAATGAGTTAGTGACATTGTAAAGATGCAATATTCTAGAAATCACAGTTTTGGAACAACCAACTTTTCTTGCTATGGCTGAAAGGGTCCTTCCTTTGGCCTTTATCTGGACAACCTGCTGTCTTAGGGTTTCAGTGAGTTTAGAATGGCTCACCATCTTGCAAATTAAAGAAAAGTGGAAAGTTAGGCTGCCAGTTAAGTAGGGTTTGTCAAATAATTAAAGAAATTAGCACCAGGTGCCAGATTAACACCAACAACTGAGAGGTATCCAAAAGTGTTCTCCAATTTTTATCAGTGTTATTTTTCTATTATCTTATTTAATTTTTATACTGTACTTCAGAACATATTTATGAAATATGCTATAAAAACTGCCCTTTCACTCTTCAAATAAGACTAAGCAGTGGCTCTGAAACTTAGGAAATTGTGGGTTGTTCTCTAATTTTGATCTCCACTGCATGTCTAATGCCTAAATGTAAATGTATATCACATCACAATCATAAAATATATCATGAATCCCAAATAATTACAGTAGTTATACCTCTAAAATTATATCTACAGCCTTAAGAAAATTGTTGCCTAACATTTTACAGTCAAAATTCTGCAATATTTTATTATAAATTGAGCATTACAAAAAACAAAACATAAACACACAAAGAATTTTACATATATATTTCATTTAACAATACACAATGAAAAAGACACACACACACACTCACACAGGCTGTCACTAACTGCTGAAATATTAACAGCGACGCTGGTATGGTCTCTTTACAGGAACACACGGTTTGGGATCAGGGTTTCTGGATCTCTTCTCCACCAAGATGCCTTTCTCCACTGAGCCTATTCAGAAACCAAAAGCTTTTAGACAATCACAGATTCAGAACGCAACATCTAATTATCAATGCCCTTCAAAAACATCTTCCTCAGAGCTGATGGAATTGATTGAGTCTTATGCGTTATAAAATTGAAACAAATTCAATGATTTTTTACATTTTTTTGATTGTGCAGGTACAAGATCACATGTAAAACTATACCGTCTGACAATGAGTGCTTAAGTTATACAACAAAGACCACATAAACAACTGCCTTTTATGAAACAAAACAAAGCAGAAGTGCTCTAAAACGGCTTCATAATTGCATCATCATCCAACAATTTAAACACTGATTTTCTGTTAAACAACAAACGCAGCCTGTAGCTCACCTAATGGATGCAGCGTCGATTGTTTGTGTAAGTGGGGATTATGAGACAATTCGAGAATAGATATATTGGTCTTCCTGGCTTATGGTGAGCTATTAGACAAGCTTTTAGATTGTTATGTACATCAAAGCTGGCTGCATTCAACAAGAAACTCTGGATTCATTTCAAAAGCCATTACTAGCGATCAATGTCATTTTACTTGCATGTTCTACAACTGCCTCCTCTGATAATTCCAGTTATGTCTAGTCTGACTCAAACCGACAATTTCCAGAATTACTGAACCAGATGAACCTTCATTTGCCTACCAAATGTATAGGAAAGATTTTCAATGATTAAAAAATAATAATTTATTTTAGCAATAACATAGATCCTTTATCATCCAAAAGATCTTATATTAATTGTATATTAGTTGTTTTTGATCACCTCGTCATCAGAGTTTCCACTGAGAGTGTCTAAGCCAGTCTCAGTCAGCAGTGCAGGGCAGGATTTATGCTCACACTTAAGGAGTGGAATCAATAGAAGATAATGCTAGTGAGGAGCAGCACGGTCCAGCGATTTAGATTTTTAGTGCTGCAACATTTAAGAAAGGCCTGTGGGGATTCAATACCAAGGACTCTAGATTCTAACATAATCTTGTCCAGGGAATGTCTATTATGAGCTAGGTCAGGACATTTCTGAAAAAGGCCCGGGGATCTGCTGACTTACTTGCTTACAAAAATGTTAGAACAATGACTTAGTGGTTAGTGCATGTAGTAATGCAAGACAATTTAAGTAACAATGCAAGAAACTCAACTTGCATAGAACCATTTGCATTTAAGAACACTGTAGAGTATGTTTCAGGAAAAAAATCTAGGCTGAGAAAATTTCCTTCCGTTCTACCCTTCTTTTAGGTGACTAGCCTATGAGTGAGCAAACCTGATGCAAACAGGTGTTCCTCAACCAAACTCACTTCTAAAAAGTTCAGCAGGTGACAATCAGCATAAGTGTGTTCAGAATCAAACTGAACTTTTTGTTTATGTATTGACGCCACTCTCTTTATATACTGACAGCCCCATAGTCTGGCAGCAACATATACATTACAGCTCAGAGAGTGCATGCTGTTTAAAAGCAGCAACTTAAAGAGCATAAACAAAACATGGCGCCTCGGATGACAGTGGTTTACTAAAAATTGCTTGATGGTACATCCCTGCTTGCTTAAAAGGTTTGATTTTCTTGACAATAGCTAACAACATCCATGCCTATTTGTAGCTGCTAGACAAAACATGGGTGCTACAATACAGTACTGTGTTGGCAATAAAGATTTTTGGAATGACTAATGTGTTTTGTACACGCATGGAATGATAATTTGGAATAATTCACACCTTTACATGGGGTTATCACTCCCAAAAGTTTTGTGACGTGTATGTACACAACCGGTCAAAAGTTTAGATTCACTTACTCATTAATAATATTTTTTTCCACATTTTTAAATAATAGTAAACTCATTAAAACTATCAAATGACACAAAGATAGTTAGGGAATTATGTTTTGACAAAAGAAAATTCCATTTAAATCAACCCATGTTATATTTCAGCAAATTTAATAGCCACACATTGCCTAGAATTTGCAAAAATGTTCTCTTGGCATTTTACCATCAGTTTCTTGAGGCATCACCCTGCTGTAAGAGAGGAGGCTCCCGCACCGCCTCCTCCCCACCACCAGAGGGAACCGTCCCCTGAATATTAACCTGGACTATCATTCAAACTACAATTCCCATAATGCCACTTACCTGGGGCCAACCACACCCACAATCACACACCTGCTCCTCATTACCATCTCAGCTATATAAACTGGTTCCAAACACTAATTTATTGCGAAGTCTCGTTTTGCCCTGGCTAACATTTCTGAGTGATTGCGTAGAACTTCTGGATTACCTGTTACCTTGGACTGTGTTTTTGGATTTATGATTGCTTGCTGCATGCGTTTGACCATTGCCTGTTATCTGAATTACTCTCTTTGTCTGCTGCCTGCCTTGACCATTGCCTGTTACCGTTATATCTTTTTCTTGCCCACGTTGTTCCTGTTTGCTGGTTTTGAACCCTGCCTGTTTTGTGATTTGAATAAAAGCTGCAAATGGATCTCACTGCCCATGAGTCCGCATTACACCTGCAATGATTTTTAAATAGCACTGGAGTTCAAATTTATGCTGTGTTTTTATTGGTTGCTTTTTTCACTCCAAGTCATCCTTTTCTAAAGCAATTTTTAATTCAATTGTACTTTTCCAATGACAGAAATTAAGTTTGTGTAATTATATTAATGTCTACAAAAATAATCACAAACATTTAAAAAATCTTTTAAGATTGTAAGAAACATTTCAGGCATTTACATTTAGGCATTTAGCAGACGCTTTTATCCAAAGCAACTTACAATGTAAGGAAAACAAAGAAGCGATAAATCATAAAATTACAATAAACATCAGCCTTACACAGATACAATTTTACCCAGAGTACAACATTTCAATGCTTGATGTGATGCCTGTTGGGAGAGAGGAGAAAGGGTTAGTAGGTTTTTTTTTTAATTGGTTATACTTGTGTCAGGTATTTGTGAAAGAGACCGGTTTTAAGCAGTTTCTTGAATGTAGTAGGGGATGCAGCCGACCGGACGAAGTTTGTAAGATCATTCCACCACCGTGGGATATTGAACCTAAAACTACGAGTAGGTGATTGTGATAGGATGGTATAACAAGGCGACATTCATTTGCTGACCGTAGGGATTTGGAAGGATTGTATATGTGTATGAGTTTGAAGGTAAGATGGTACAGAGCCAGTAGTGGTTTTATAAGCAAGGAGTAGAGATTTGAATTTTATGCGTGCAGCAACTGGTAGCCAATATAGGGAAATGAGGAGAGGTGTGACATGGATGGCAAGTAATCCTAAACTTTTGACTAGTAGTGTAGCATTTATGAAATTGAGAGAAAACTGTTCTATGACCACTAATCACAGATACCTGATCTCCACTTGAGTTTTTATCTTTCCTTATGCCTATATCATACAAAATATATATGCTCATGCACTGGCAAAACGCAAGATTCTCATGAAATAAGGCACACTAAGAAATTACTGCAATTCAAATAAAATGACAGGAATTTCTCATGCAGAACATGGTCCTGGATTCACCTCCTTATTGGTTCTGGTACATTTCTATTCAATCAGATGCCAGCAATAAGGAAATGGGTAGGGTAAAGTTTAAGGACAGTGTGCCTTTGTTTCTTATTTAAAGTTATCGTTAACATACAACCTTATCTTATGTCAGTTGCTTTTGTGGCACATACATCTCTGGACATGTGATCGTCATGCCGCCAACATTGCTCTTGGACACTCAGTTCTGTAACTAGTCACCTGAGGCATGAATGCCATGTGACTACATTAAAGTGGCAGGAAAATTATGTTTTGTTAATGCCGCTTGACTGATGATATCACAAACATGCAAAATCTCAAGCCCTTTACTAGAGATGGTTCTGACAGTGCATGAGCTGTGATGTTGAAGACAGCAGATGAGATAAAGTGAAAGATAAATAAAAAAAAAGTGAAAAGTAAAAGTAAATAAAATGCTTTTAGAAATAAGAATACATGTTAACTTTGAATGGATTTCAATGAAGAAACAGGCTTTTTTGGGCCCATAATGGTGGAATTATGCATCTATCAACAGGGTTAAACTCTTGGGACCCCGAAAGATCCGGGAGTACTGACAAAACTCTGCTGCTCCTGACCAAGTACCTTAATTCATGCAGACCAGCAAAGCACCTTAGACTGATTGAAGCATGATCAGATGTGGGGCCTGGAAAACAGAATACTAGAGCAAGAGAACAGCCAAGAAACTAGACGCATGAAAACTACTCATTATAACGTCAGTTATGTCCTTCTTGCAACCTCTGACCTGACAGTTTTTGAGGTCAGATGTCTCAGTAGATACTTAAACCTTGCTTGAGGATTTTGACCCGTGCGTTGATGCAGCCCCCTCCGCCTCACTCCAGACCTCCGCATGCGCCCTCTCACTGCATTTCACCCCTTCAATAATCCCCACAGCCAATCAATAGTAACCGTTCTCTCAATAATTCATAACATTAACATGCGCTCAATGGCTCAGTGGATGGATGGGCGAGACAGAGGAGGCCCATCATTCTAGTATTGATCCCCCAGAGGGAGTCGATAGCTGAGGATGTGATGGACTTATTGCCGGGGCTCCTGCAGACACCACTACTTGCACACTTGTAGAGAGTCCAGAACGCTCTAAACACACCATGATATACCTAAATCATATATATGCAGTAGTTTTCAAATCATTTTGCTTCAGAACCCAGATTTTACACTGGACATCAAGTGGTGATTCAACACATTTTTAGACCTGTAATTCATATTTAATAGTGTCTGGGCCATTTTATCTTTTATACCATTTTCGTTTTTTTTTGTCTTATGTTTTTTTCGTAATTTCTGAGAATGACGGGAAAATTATTTTCTTATTAGTAAATACTTTTCATCTGTTAGTTAAGTTTCTAGTCATGGGTTTACCTCCCAGGGAATAATATACATATATACTTACATAGGATCCTATGTACTTTTTCAATACAACTTAAATAGATAATATAATGAGTTAATGTCACACATTTTCTTATTTGATTAGTAATCAAGAAATATTACATTGCAATATCTAAAATATTTCCTTTGAATTTTATTTTTGCCAGTTCACTCTATTTATTACACTTACACACACAATCCTCTATTCTCTAATGTCACAACGCTACATGACCACTGTCCTGTTCACTCCCTGGAGCCCTACCAGGGCAATTAACCACTAATTAATTAAACTAGTTCTGTAGATTAGTCACCAATCTACTGGAATATGGCAGTGTGGGAGGTTGCTGGAAAGGTTTAGGGACTCTCACACACACACAAGCACTCTAGCTGGTGTGTGTCGGGATGGGCAGTTGGCAGGCAGGTTTCCTCTCTAGGGAGCATACTGAACTCAATTCCAATCGTTTCCATTTAAGGAGAGCAAAAGAGGGAGGGGGCAGAAGAGGGGGGCACAGAGAAGGGAAGGAGGGAGGGCAGAGGAGCGCACGAGTGTAGCTGACAGGAAGGGATTGAACTGAGACATGGAAATGTGTGTTTGAATGGATGGCCCTGCGTATGTGTGTGTGTGTCTCATTAGCATGACAACTGACTACATCTGCTTCGCACGTGAAAGGTGTGGAATCTGTGTGTGTAGGAGGACAACAGACAAAATTAGAAGGAATGAATACATATATCTCTGTCTGCCATCATTTGTTCTCCACTGTAAAGAAAGCTCTTTCTGGATGTTTACTCATGTGTAAACACATACGCATACCGTAACACTTATGCAGTGGCATTACACTTATGCAGTGGCATTATTTTGAACACATGGTGGTGTAACCTACAGAAACAACCATACAAAATAGTCAGACACTCCTAATGGCTTTATGTATTCGAATAGGTTCAACAAAGAGCCCTTTTAATATACAGAACCATTTTTGGCTCTATGGGGTTGTACATACGCAGAGTACATACACTGCATATCTTTTTGTAGCCTAATAGCAGTGTACCTTATAAATATAGGCTATGTATGGGGTCTTTATTCTTTTATTACAGCATATGAAAATTATATGAAACAACATGAAAATTATTAAGTTTTGTGCTCCCTTTAGAATAAAATAACACAGCATTATGGTAGCATATAAGCACGATTTCAAGCACAACAGATCCTTCCCAAATCCCCTTTGGAACCCTGCACTCATAGGAACATGTTTACAATGTTATAGATATGTGCCCAACAATATTATAAGGCACATATCTTTCTAATACAAAAATATTTAATACAAAGCAGTGTTGGTTTTAAAATCCCAAAAAGTTTTTTATCAGTACAACAGTAATATGACATTTCATATTGTCTAAAAGTCTCAGAATAATTCATACTATTTCAAAGTGAAACAGGGTGTCAGAGCGCAGAGAGATTTGAACCTTTTTAGCAGCTGTAAAGTAAACAAAGACCCAGTTAAAACCCTTTGGCCTTTTGACAATTGCATATTATGCCAGAGAAAGAGATGGACCACACAAAATGATGGAAAAGTGGAGGGGGTGAGGACCGCTCCAGAGAGGCTGCTGTTGCCATGGGCAGAAAACCCATGATGTTGTAAAACTTAATCCAACATCAGACACCTTTTGCCTTTGGGCACCGTTAGCGTGTTGGTTGACCTCTCTCACATGTGTGCGCTTTATAATGTGTGTTTGACAGCTTAAATCATGGACCACCTGTAAACTGTCAGTCCATACAAACATGTGTTACATCTTTCTGTTTACAGATGTGATGTAACCACAAGTCAAACTGACATTTCCCATGAAATCGTACCTGACATCTCAAATTCATCTCAAAAACGAATTTTTGTTCATTTTTAACCAATAAAAATTAAAGATTGCAGATTTAAACAAATTATTTAATTTAATTCCATTAAATGTCTTTAATTTAACGGTATTCCCCTTTACATCCTTTCATTAAAACAGTTGATCGCAACCTATTTGACTTCAAAAAGTCAGTTCATCGCCATTCCCACTTACACCCTCTAACCATTAAATATTCTTATGCTTGGCATAACAAGAAATATGTATGTGTTTTTTTAAAAATAAATAAACATTAAATAACTGTTAAATAACCAACTATTTTGTTTGTTTGTTTTGAACAGAAAGTAACAATTTAAATTATCAATCTAGACTTCCTTTATTTACAATATGAGGGCCTGAAATTTCTTTATTTAAAAAAAAAAACATAGTTGTGAATTTGAATGTCAATCAAATCCCTTACAAATTTTGCATCTAAATATAAATGTTTTCTACTAAAATGTTAAGAAGGGTAAAATCAAATAAAGACTTTATCTTTTGTATAAGAAAGGCAAAAGTGGTCTAATTTACCAACATGTAAATACATGAAGCATTTACTTAAGCACTGTTAACTAAAGTTAAATCAATATTTCTTTCAAGCACTGTACAAGTCCTAGAACTAACGTTTTCATAACCCTGTCTTTCATGTTATGAGTCATACACGACAAAGACTTACACTCAGCATGACTGTCCTGTTTTCAAGTTCACCAGTATGTCATGTCGAATCTCTTCTGGATTCTGTAGCCACTGAAAATAGCACTGCAAGGCCACACAAACACTCACAGACCACAAACTTTCTGCTTTAGGAGGAAGGGGCAGTAGTGTCCAATAATCCCACTCGCGGACTCCATTACTTGCCAGCAGAGGCAGTTCTTGTACTCTCAGTGTGGTTCAGGGAGTTTAAGAGAAGATGTGGAGCAAGTCAGCACTAAAGCAACCATGTCACATCACATTTCTCATCACATCTTTCAATGTTTAAAAACGTTGCGTAAAAAAATGATCTACATTCTAATAACATAAAAACACTAGTTAATCTTATCCAGTCATATGCTTTTAGACTCATAAACTTTTTTTGTTTTTTAAATTCTCTGTTGCGTAACATAATATTTTATTATAATATGTACATAATGTTTGTTAAAAACTGGAGTTATGGTCTAGTTATCCTTTGAAAACTACCGTTGAAAACTACTGTTGAAACAGTACATATAAAATGATGCTTGTGAAACAAAGCATCACTACTACTCTCTTGCATACTTCTTTTCTGGCTTTAGGTATTGCCTGGCAACATTCTAGCCTTAGCAACCTTTTACAGCACCCTACCAACTGCATCATGAATAAGCCATATTTCAATATATCTGTCATGGTAAATGATGTTAGCATCAAACTAAATCATGCTGGCAATATGTTAATATGCTAGCATCATGCTAAATCATGGTAATATCATGCTAAAACATGCTAGCATTAAGCTAGTTCAGATTAAAACATTCTAGAATTCTTGCAAAAAACATGTTAGAATCATGGTAATTCACATAAAAACAAGAGAGCTTTATGCTAACATCATGCTAAATCATGCTAGCATTATGCTGAATCATGTTAGCATCATGCTAGCATCATTCCAAAACAAGTTAGAATCATGTTTAATCATGTTAATATCATCGTTTTTCTGTCCCAGGTTTTGCCACGGCAAGCCACTTACATTTTTTCCTCTAGTTAGAAATTATTATGGTTAGCATTTACCAGTAGTAGCGCAATTGGTAGTGCATTGTGTTAGCAATGCAAAGATTGTGGGTTTGATTCCCAGGGAACACATGTCCTGATAAAAATATATACCCTGAATACACTAAGTTGCTTTGAACTGTATATAACAATACTTTTCATTTTTTTATTCCCAATAATAATAATAATAACCATAATATCAAACCAATATTAAAATAAGTGTTCATGACATTGATAATATTGTTTTTACTACTAATAATAATACTTAAAACACTTTCACATTATGTTTATATTTTATATTCAATATATTCTCAACTGAAAAATTAGAACAACAAACACAATCATAAAGAAGTCAACAACTTTAAATTTCCTAAACCATATAATAAAAAATTAGAAAACTGTTAACAGAAACAAGATTAAAGATAAGGTAACAGATATTATACAAGTCATGGATAAGAAAAAGCTTGTCTTTGCTTTCAGGACCAAGATATTGTACAGAGAAAAAAAAAACAAGAGGGGGCAGAGGGAGCAAGTTGTGATTAGAATAAAATGGTCAGATATACCACAACCCCCAACCGCCGCGCACGCACGCACACACACACACACACATTTTAATATCAACGAGTTCCTCCTCTTTCCAGTGGGTGGCCGGAGGCGTTACCAGCTTGGGCTGAGTTTCTAATAAACGTCTAGCCTGAGGTTATTTGTGAGCAGTGAGCCACTGGACACACTGAATGTAGTTTCAGTTTATCACAGGAGAATATTGTCACCAGTGCATAGGCATAGAGCCACAATCCAACATCTGACTCTATAAATGCTGGAGAGATTTGATTTTAATAGCAAATTTTATTCAGTCATAACAACAAGAGCATAAATTTTAGACCAATTTCAAATCCACACAAAATAAAAAAAAACTTCTACACTATCGTACAAAAAAAACTAATTTTAACACCACAAGTTCAAAAGTTTCTATATCATTCATTGCTTTATAATACTTAAACTGTACAACAGTTCTTGACCTGACAAATGCTTTAAATAAAGATACAATGTTATTAAAGACGACTCTTCATTTGTTAGCCTTGTTTTTAACATCACCACTATGGTTAATGTGTGGCGAGTTGACATCTGACTCAACAAAGTGACCTCTGCATTTATATCACTCAGCTCAGGTCCAGACACATTAACTATGTGCCTCAATGTCACAGCTTTGAAAGCACATAGTATATGCATAAGTCCTGGAACATTTTCACCAGCAATATCCATGTAATCTCTATTAATAAGAGGTCCTTCTAGTAACTAGTACAAAGATTTGGTCACCTCCAGCCTACAAATGTTTAAAAGTCCCCACACTTTGAAAAGTTCAAAGCCAGACCTAGCTGTTTAGCATCCATTAGGAACTGTGCAGCATGTAGCCTAAGCCTATCCACTGTATGTAAAATTACTTTTGTCATCTTGTTATCTTCTTATCTGCTTGGTTAATGTACCAAACCTTGTTTTCCCTCTTATTTTGGAAGATAGAGCACACTTTGAGAAACCCAGGTTAAACTGTACCAAAAAAAAGAACTAGAATTGTCTGTAACAGGGATAGCAGTCCAACAAGTCCAAACAAGACAATGTATGCCACAAGGTCAATGCAACCAAATTACTGACTATTTAAACGTAAAGTCTCCCTCTAAAAGGCTTTTTTTTTTTCTTTAATTACGCCCTCCAAGTTTTTATGTTGTGTATTTAAATCTGTGTATTTAACCTCCCTCTGAGGTGCATTTACTCCGATAGCCCTGCTCCCAGCAGTCCCAGCCAGGGTTCGCCAGGAGTTTGTCTACTTCTACATTTTGGCTGACCCAAATCTGGTTCTCATAAATAATGTCTCTCCTGGACAGAGTCCCTTAGGACCTTCCAGTTCAGAGGGATCTTCTGTCTCAGGCTTGCAGGTCGATCTTTCACCCCCTGCTAGAGATTTGGAAACTGTGGGTCTGGACCCTGACCCACTCTTAGATGCTGGTCTCTCCACTGAGGTTTTAGAGAACATTCTGAGTTCCAGAGCTCCATCTATTAAGAGATGTTGTGCCCTGAAGTGGCAGCTCTTTGTGTCATGGTGTGGGCAACACCATGCTGATCCGGTTCACTACCCTGTTGGTTCAGTGCTGGAGTTTCTTTAATAGTGCCTTTCTACAAGGGTTGGCCCTGGCTACCCTCAAGGTTTACATGGTCTCTGCGTTTTCTAGCCACAAACCTGTTAATGGAGCCTCTATTGGGGGACATCCTTTGATGTCTTGTTTTCTGCATGGTACCTTCCTATTGTTTTGGGGGGGGGCTTATCTTTGGCTCCATTTGAGCCCCAAGAGTCAGCCTTGGATATGTTTCTGACTTTTAAAGTAGCTCTAATTTTAGCTCTTATATCGCTCAAACAGGTAGGGCTACAGGCTACATCAGTAGACCCTGCCTGTTTAGATTTGCCTGCTGCAGCTGGTCACCCGGTGTTACTTTAAACCTTCTGTCCACTGCCGTTTTAGTCACTGGAGCAGAAAAGGCTTCACTTACTGTTAGAACTTTGAGGACCTATGCCCACCACTCAGGCCAGTGGCGTAGGACCTCTTTTAAAGCTCTTAGTTTGTTTTGGTGGCAGCAACTAAGATAATGTGGTCACAAAACAGTACTTATCTTACTGGATCACAGATGCTATTACCCTGGCCTACGAGCCCTGTGACTTAGAGTCACCTTTGGGCATTAAAGCCCATTTTACCATCTCTAAGGGATGTTTGTGCTGTGGTAGGCTAGTTCTCTTTGCACACATTTATTAGATTTTACAATTTAGATGTGAATTCAACTTCAGGCACTCAGGTCCTGGGTTGACAAGTCTAAGTCTGCTTCTGATGTTTTTGTGCCAATGTTTCACAGCATCTACGGGCAGGCCTTCCCTCACTGTGGCGTAGTGGGCAGTAACGTTCCCCATAGCATCAAGTCTGATTCAGAATCGAGTTCCCTTGAAATGTCACTTTGACACATCAGACTTGCCTGCACAGCCTTCCTTCAGACTTAAATCGGATGATGTATGTTGCAAGCGACTTTAAAAGGCTTTGTGGCACTCAATGCTACGTCACAAGACCTTGACCTGCCTGTAAATTGGCCTGATTTACACGTGTTCAGACTCGGGTGCACCTGTCTGACAGCATCTCATTCTTGATCTCAGACAACAAGGTTACAAACGTAACCTGAGACATTTTCTTAATTTAAAATTATTATAGAAATAAACAAAAAGATCTGTAAAATTGTGTTAAAAGTGTTAAAATGCCAATATGCTTTTTTTTTTTGACTTTACAGTAGAAATACACTATGTGACTAGACAATCATAAAGACCAGTCAGTGTAATTAAAACAGTTTTAACAACGTTTTTAAAATGAGGCCTAATACAATAAAACCTATTCAGTCTGACCAAAATAAACATTTCTATATTATATAGCCACGTTTTCTCTTACATTATTATTTACATTTCTCCATATATCACATTGTTATGTATCATAAGTTATGTATCTCAAATAGTTCATTTAAAGCATGACTTGAAGCAACATGAGGTTCCATATGATTTTTTTCTATTCTATAATTCTTTGTACAAGTCCCCACCCAAAGAAAACCATCAGAACTATAGTTCTGCAGGATTGTATTTGCATTTTTTAGAAATTTACATTTTCATTACCATTTATAGGAGCATATACAGTAAACAAACATTCACAGAAGATATTTGAGCTCTTACTTCCTCTGACTTAGTTTGTCTTCTCTAACTTATTTCATGTAGTATAAGACAAAACTATTACATTTCTTATTATAAGCAAAATAATTATCACTTCTACTACTCACCTAAAAGTCTCATCCCATTCATCTATCTCTGCTGGAGAATACAGCTGTTCACATTCCATCTGAGATAAATTTGACATATCTGATACATCTAACAAAGCTTCATTCCCACTTTCTACTCTCTTTCAATATCAGCCATTTCTCCTGATATTTTACCTTTTAAAGTCACTATATCAACTAAGATCACTTCTTCACTGCTTACTTGCTCTACCTTTACAGTTTCTATCATCACCATCTCTTCAACCACTTTTGTCCATGCTTCATGCTTCAGTATTAGTTTCACTCTCAGTATTAACATTACATTAATCTTTTTAATTATGCACAGTCAGGTATTCATTTTCTGATCTTTCTTCTACAGTTTCCTTCACACTATCATTTGTATCATTACTTTGACCTGGCTCGTTTATCACTTCTCTATGTGGGCATGACAGTCTTTCATGTCCTAATGGCGCATTTAAACAGTGCTCGTGAAACAACATAAATATAAACACTTGCCAAATTCAATTAATTTACATTTTATTTATCTCTTACTCTTTTTACAGCATTGCATTGCTTCAAAGCAGCTTTACATATAATGAAGAATAATACAGAAAACAAAAAAATTAACAATTGTCAAACACTGAAAACAGAATATATGGTATTATTGCAAACTTTGTCCATTATAAAATGAATCAAACTATTAAGGGATACTAGGTGTGTAGTTGGTTTATTAATAGAGTTAAAATAGTAGAGGACGTGCATGAGAAACACCTGTCGTTATGTGCGAAGGCTAGCGGATAGAGGATAGCTCTCTCAGTGGTCTATGAGAGGGTAACATATTCATACTGCTGTAAAGATGGCAAGGCAGATGCGTTTTGCGAATCCATATGTGGAGCTTTATTAATGACAGAATCGATAAACAGGCAGAGGTCAGGCCAGGCAGCAAACAATCATAAAACGTTAAGCAGGCAAAAGTCAAGGCAGGCAGCAAACA
>JAZGTK010001295.1:0-42225 GCA_036877625.1 Ambastaia sidthimunki
GCATTTAGTGCGCCTCGCTGTTGATGTCTCAGAGGGGCCCGTGTCTCCAGGAATGATTTTCTGTAAAAAAAAATTAAATAAACAGCTCTCCTGGACCCCTAATGAAAATGAATAACCTTTGAGTGGTTATTTTCCCATCTATTATGGGTCTCTCTCCAGCAACAGTTTTCCACTGACCCTTTGCGTGATTGTTGTTATACAGTCCGTTCGATAAGGTCGGCATTTTAATTTCATCAGGAGTGCCGAAAATGTTACATTCTTTTTTCTCTGCGTTCTCTCCATAAGTCCCAATGGAACACAAAATTTTATCACTGTTAATTTAAAATAAGATGTAATTGTTGGAAATTAAATTATTGTCATGAAAGGAAGATCTCAGGTCCTTAAACATCTGTGATGTATTTAGAGCACAGGATCCATTTGTTTTTTATTAGTTCTCATGAGGTTTCTATCGAGTGACGCCAACAGCATTGTATACTGTATGGCTGTTTGTGTACAGGTGTGGCCTCTCAGTCTCCAAGAATGTTAGTTATTTGGATTTTTTATATGAAAAACATTTGCTACTTTGAGCCAGTATAGTCTAGGAGACCACACTGGCTTTGAACCATAGGTCATCTGGAGCAGCGATTCTCAACGCCTAGTGCTTTGGAGTAAAAATGCAGGAGATTTTGTGAGTTTTTTTGGGATTCTTATAAAAATGTCCAACGAAAAAAAATATTAAAGGATACTACTACTAGTAAATAATTATTAATTTAGGGTTATATGAGGCTAGCTGACAAAAAAAATGTTGGGCACCTTTGATCAGGAGCATTACATGTTTAATTGTCTTCACCTCGCTATGATCTGACATCCTAACAACGCTGCCATGGCCGTGGCAGATATCTCCGCCAAAGTTTATTCAATATATCCTCCTTTTGATGGTTTAATATGCTTCATCTAATTTTCAGGAGAATTATACATAATAAAAACTTGGCAGTCCTTATTAATCTCAAGGTAAAGACCACTCCCAAGCTTACAAAAAAAGAAGGTGTTTCTCTTGTTGGCTATATATGGCCACAGACAGGCTCAGGAACATGTCATTAATCTCCTGGCTTCCACAGCTGGAGAGAGTAATGCATAACTAAAAGTCCTGTTAAATGAATTAATGATTCCAACCATGAACTTTTCTCCCAAAATGCCATGAATCCTCTGGAGCTGATAATGTGCCCTGACCCTGGGGTGTGAAATCCTTGTTATGTTGAGAGTTGCCAGTTAATTGATTTGCAAATTATTTAAAGTTTGTGGAGCCCAAGGGAACGCTCGGCTGTAATGATGGCCATTCCCTGAGAGTTTCTTTCTCCCCGTGTTTCACTGCCTCGGCACAATTGTAATAAGCTAATACAACGCTGCATGCAGGATTTACAATGTGTTTTCCCCATCTTTAATTAATTATTGATTAAAAATCACATACATGAAATTACAACAAAGTCTTAAAAAGATTTTATTTTATATTACATTTACATAGTCTTCAATGAAATTGGTTAAAAGTTGGGTGATTAACCAATTAGATAAATAATGAAAAAATAATCACTGTTTTTAGCTCAGTATTATTAATGCTTCCAACTATCTTTTGATTTTAATAGTTTGTATTTATCATCAGTCACCTGCATAAAGCATACCTGAAGAAAATACTTATAAAACAGTTAGGATTTTAATATTGGGTTTATTGACTATTTTGTGAATATGAAGAGTAAAATGGTTATTTTTCCTGTAGATTGTAAAAGCAGACAGTGTTGAGGTTATTATCCTCACACATCTATCTGATTTCCACTTGACTTACTTGACACTCTTTGCTGTAAATTCTCCTGCATGCTTTTATTTACAAGCGTGCTGCTCATCAGTGTAATTTACCTTCATTCAGTCCTTTTCTTACTTTTGACATTTCAGCCAAATTTATGAAACATGAATGAATTGTTTTATGATAAGTCACAGCATCTACAGATTGTGACGTTCCTTTAAAGAACCTCGGCATCCTGCAGAAAACAACATAAAATGGTTAACATGTTGAGTGAAGCGCACGCATCTGACTCGAAAGCATTTCAACATCGTTAAGTTTTAACTTTGTTCTGTCTGCTATAACTAGCCCAAACGTCATATTAAGTCTAAAGTGGCGTGAATAAAAATATCCGGCGCAGAAACGAGGAACAGCCTCCGAGCCTTAATTGATTTGTTGCACAGATGTAAGTTAAGCGAGACCTCACCTTTCTGCGGGGCTTGTAAGTTTGTAAGCACATGGTAATGTGTCCATTAGGGAGGCAGATGCTCAGCTGGTTGAGTTGTAGAGGAAAGGTGCGCAATGTCTAACCCACTAAGTGGCTGTTTCTCTTTGCTAATATAAAGGAGACCCTGAGCCCTCATTAGCAAGTGCTGTCATTCAGACATAGAGTGTCGGCCTGATTTAAATAAAATGAAATGAAGATAGTTCTTTCTGGTCCCCTGGCTTCACTCATTGCCATAAACATATGCTCTGTGCCCCGCTTCTTTCCATCTTATTTATGACTTTAATTTGTTGTGTGGGCTGCGCTGGAAATCAAATTTAATACAATCCTCCCAGGGACCCTGTCATATAATAACATGGTAATTTCTGTGTATCCTTTTGAAAAATGAGGAAATTAATTCTTCCTGACATGTTCTAATTATTCCAGTGTGAACAGGCAAATCCAGTTTCTCTCTCTCTCTCTCTCTCTCTCTCTGTCTGTGTGTGTGCTAAGTGTCAGAGGCAGGCGCACAGCCTCGGCGGGCATCTAGGTGCTAATGCTGACCAGCAGTGCGTTTAATTTGAAACATGAGCAGACACCTTTCAACACACCTTCCTAATGTTAGGTTGCTTCATACAAATTAATTCAGTACTCATCATAAGGCACTGAGTGTGTGTGGGGGGGGGTGCCTAAGGCAGAAAGCACCGATCTCTGCCATATCTTTTTTTGTGATGTTGTTTGGAGGTGTGTGTGTGTGTGACGGGAGGACACCCATGAGACGTGTGTGGATTTATGGATAGAGGGTTTTTTCCCTTCCCCAATGTTCCCAGCACTGTCAAAACCTTTTCACACCTTCCATGGCTCAGATGAGAGGGGCTCAAATGTTAATTTAATTAGACTGTCATCAGTTAGTTCACAAAATATAGTGCATTGGCTTTGCTATAGAAACTATTTAAGGATTCGTTTCTGTTAGCATGTTGTCTTTTTAGTCTAAAACTTTATATGTGTCTGCTCTGTAGTACCTTTAAATTTATGCATTTGGCAGATCCTTTTATCCAAATCGACTTATCAGTATGTGTGTCCTCTAGGAATTGAACCCACAACCTTGGTGTTGTTAGCACCGTGCTCTGCCAGTTGAGCTACATTCAATACTGTTAAACGTGACTCAACTGGCAATACATATCAATATCTTGATATTTCAGAACTGCAGACACACACAGTTGTTCCAATATGACATATTCTCTGAATGACTCTGAGCTCATATTTAAAATCAAATTTAATGTGGTGTTTAATGTGAGAGAATTGAAAGCAGAGCTCATACGATTAAGTGTGGCCAAGGCTGAATATTTGTATGTGTGTGACACAAAAGCCTAAAGTCCCTATTACATCCTCAATTAAACCTTCTCTATTGACATTCACCCCAGTACAGTGTGCTTTCATTGAGCGCTCGGTTACAGGCCAGTCCACACTGGAGATCACATGACATCATAAGCTGTTTTTTTATTGGCACATTTTATCATTTTATTTAACCCCTGTTTGCCATGTGTAAGGGAACAGCCGTGTCACAGTGATTCCTAAACGTAAATTTCTGTGTTTTTAGTCCAGAAATGGTTGAATAAATGAGGAAATGCGTAGAATGTGTTTTTTGCGTCAAGCATTTTCTGCTAATACCTGTCAGCGAGTGGCACTATGAAGAAAAATATCCCTTTTTTCCCACTCTAATTATGAACAGTGTTTCGCACCCTGTGACAGGGGAAAAAATAAACAAACAGAAATGCACTGAACCTTCAGGTCGGGTTAAAGCCACAAAGGCCTAATTGATTTGGTGTGTGCCCTACATGTGTGTCTGTGTTTGAGCAGGAAAGAATTTCCAAATGATGATGTCATGTGCCATAGAAGAGCTTTATGGTCTCTGGGTGGGGTCGCGATGACTCTGCCTCGAGGGGCGTCGCCTCTGCAGCGTCGCAACTTCGCATTATCACTTCCCACACCCTCAAGGTTTAATCAGTGCCATCTTGACTGCTGAAGGAAGCTGCGGTCACCTTCTTCATGGAATAAATGATGCACATTTTGGGTACTGCAGTTCTAATTCTGTAACCCCAACATGTTTGCCATTGAAGCTGGTTTGTGGCCTTTTCTGTCCGAAAGGTCTCGTTCATAAAAATCAGCAAATAAACATGTAGCAAGATGTCTTTTCTGTCTTCCTAAATAAAGTTCTCTGGCTCAGTTCTTCGGCTCTCTCTGCCCCCCCCCAGAGCAGATCAGTGATGGTATGTTGGAGAAGTTCAGCCACAGAATGTCCAGGATCTCCTTCTCCTTGCCCAAGCCCACCCAGCCTCCACGGCACTACATTAATTCAGCCAGTCAATTTGACTGAAAGTTTGAAATGTGTGCTGCGTTAGTGAGGGGGGCCGTACAGAAGCCGTGTTAATAGTGAGGGCTTGTTGTCCATATGGTACTGTTTTATTGGAGCACATTTGTTGCAGATGGTGGGAGACTTCGCTCGGGCAGAAGCAGTTCTTGGCAAGTCTCGGGCTCTTTGGAGAAAAAGGCGCATGGAGCTTGACTTTTAACGCTGATGTTGATCTTTCCTGTTTTTCATTCAACAATCCGTTGCCCTTGAAACACGGCCTGTTCTAAATTTAAGCCTCGTTTTACTCTGTTTATTTATTTCTTTTAGATACGTCGAGACAATACAGTGTGGCTCAGTCACTTTTTCCTCAGCCCGGCCTCTACGCTGCGCCTACAGTAAATCCCCACACACAAGGATACAGTGGGGTTTTTCGGCTGAGGTAACAGAAAGAGACTAATGTTTTTCAACACTACTGTTGTTAATGATAAACAGTTTAAAACAGCAAAACTAAAAATTGCTGCCTGAGAGTGGTCAGATATACTGTACACAATATTCACTTAAAAATAATCAAAAGTAATTAGAAAGTATTGGTTTTTTTTTTTTAAAGAAACTGAAGCCTGTTTTAGGACAAGAAAGATTGCATTGTGACATTTGTAATGATAATAATAGCTTTAAAATGTAAACTATTTTCCTATGAAAGCTTGCCATGAAAATAAATAACATTTCTCCTCAATAATAATTCTCCTAAAACAAAAAATGCCATTTTCATTATTGTAAACATGTATACATTTTAATGTTAAGTATTTAAACATTTCTGCACTTTAAATTATTACTTTTAATTAAAACAAATGTTATTGGTTTAAAAAAACAGGCATCATTTTCTTATAATTTCTTTTTTCTTTGTCTTTTCTGTGGTGAAATATGAGCTGGACGTGTTTTTGTGAGCTTCACTCTGCTAGTGTAGAACTGAAACACAATTGAAAAATCATAATCCCTGTTTTCCACTCCACAGTCTTATAAGGCTAAACCGTGCCAGTTATTCTTTATTCCGCTGTATGTCGACAAACTAAATGAATGTTTTATATGTATATTTCTTACTCCGCTTCATTCTGCATGTTTTATTAAAGCAGAATAAACAGATCTCGCATTCAAAGCACAATTAAATCAAACCTCTCCTCTCTCTCTGCTTGGAGCAATCCAAAAAGAGACAGACGCTGTCGGCGTGTGTGTTTATGCTGTCTTTCTGCCCCCCAATAAAAGCAAGAGTTGGTGAGAGTGTGAGAGGAGGGTGTGTGAGAGTGAGTGTGTATTTTAACACTCCCTCGGAACGGTGAGGAGACACGCTTGATTGCCTCTGTTGCGTTTTTACTGTTGTTTTCTCTCGTTGTTACTGCTGTGGCAGCGCTGAGTATTATGTGAGCAGAGTGGCCGTGGCCGAAAACGTTCCCCTCCCGCCCCCCAGACACCTGACTGTGTGAAATGTCTCTCTGGGTCTTACGGGTCCTCTGGCCCGCTAAGTGCTAGCCTGCCTGAAAGGCGCAGTGTCCTTGGGGTTCTGATCTCACTGTTTCCATTCTCTCAGTGGCTTTGTTTCTAACGTCTACAGCAACACAACTTGCCACAGTGAGAGAGAGAGAGAGAGAGGGGGAGAGAGAGAGAGGGCCAAATTACACCCATGTCTCTGAAAGCGAAAGCATTTAGAAGGCAGAAGACTGAATGTCTTTTGACTCTGATGTGTCTTATTTATGATGATGATTATGTGAGAAAGGGAGGGGGGTGTTAGAGCTTGAGAGAAATCGCTAATTAGTTTCAGCACTTGATGAATTCGGTTTCTCCAGTGTTGCTTTAAAAAAAAAAACACTGAAAATGCATGATCTGTAGCCATTGCTCCAGGAGAGACTCAAAGTGAGATAGAAAGAGAGATGGATACAGATGAAGAATTATTGTGATTGGTTTACATTAGTGAGTGTTTTGGTTTCAACTGGGCCGTAGTTAGCAGAGCCGTAGTTATAATAGAGTCTCACTGCCTTAAACCACATTTGTGTCCTTTACATTGACTTTTGCATAACAATTTACTTAACAAGACACACACACACTTCATCTTTATGAGACATATATGTATGGCTTGTAAAGCCCAAGAACAGAGACTAATGGAAAACCTTTGGATACAATTTCCAAACATGTGCTCTCAAATTTGCGGCGTTAGACTTTTAGAACAGCCTTTGCACGTGGTGATATCATGACCACATCCTCCTGCCTCCCCATTGAGTGCATGCCCCAACATTGGCTCAGAGTTGGCCCCATGTGGGCCCCTGTGGTCCAGCTTCTAGATGCCGTTGTGGCCCCGCCACACATGGTCTACAGCTGGACCACCGCACGCTGCTTTCAGCAAGCTTTGGGAGGAGCAGCACTCAGGAACCACTGTCATGCGATAACATATCATCAAAAATGGGACTGGAAAACCATGTACGTTAATGACAAATGTCTGTTCTTCTGAAGAGACGGATAAAAAGCTATTAGTGGAGCTGTGGGGATTGTTACATCTTTGTTCTTCAGTTTGGTTTGGAAGATAAATATGTTTCAGGGACAGTCAAGGATGTGTTGGTGGTTTTGTCTGTTTTCTCCCCTGTGTTACTGTTTTAAAGTTGCTATGCTAACTTGTGTTTGTTGAGTTACAATGGCTCTCTATGTATTTCTCCTGCCACAGAACCCAAATGCTGAACATGGAGGGCTTTCTGCGTAGCAGCTTTTTACTGAGGTTAGTTGCTTTAGTTTCTCTGTCGTTGCCCCAGGGGGTCCGGCGGGCTAATTTCATCTGTCCTTTCACAGCTTTGATATCACACCACCTAGCATTAGCAAACTAGCTGAATGATTGGATGTCTGTGTTTGTGTGTGTGTGCGTGCAAGTCTTAGTTCAGACTGTAATTCCTCAACATGTTCTCACTTCCACCCTGCAGATAATCAAACCCAAAGCATTTACTCACTTCATATACCCTGCGCTGCCCACCCCAGCCCCTGTCGGTCACAGAATGATAGACAGGTTTCGCTCCTCATACTGCATGCACATGTCTGTCACCTTACCCACCCCCTCCAGCCTCACCAGCTCACTGATTGGTCAGGTCAGGGCGGGGCGGCACTCGATTTGTGATTCTCACCATTTCCTGTTTTGTGTGTTTGTGTTATAACCACAGTCAAAATGAGTAAGGATGCCATTACACCCCCCTTCCTGTGATTCTAATTAAGAGTTTGTGCTGTGTGTCTGTTTCACTGCACAGAGGAAGTAAATAACAGTGAGTGTGTTAGCCATTGGCTGTTCTCTCTGTGCAAAGCACCTTCTCCAGATTTGAATTGCTAGCAACCCTAATTAGTGATCTCTCATTAAAAGCAACAGCAGCAGCAGCATCTGCCTTTCAAAGCTGCTGTCAGCCAAACTTTACTAAAGCTAATGAATCCCCTTTGATTTCTTTTTCAAAAGGTCATTTATTTGATTAAATTAACAACATTTTTATTCTCTTTCCAGTCTGTCAGAATCCACACAAATGTAAGAATGCTATTCAGTAATGAATGTGACTTGATTTTTGACTTTTTTTGACTTAAATGCTATTCATTTATGTATCTTGTAGAAATATAATTTAAGAGAAAAGAAGAAACACAATCATGGCAAGTGAACATGAACTCAAAATGGACCTTATTTACTTTTTTCATACACATTCCTGTTCTTATTATATACGATTCATCAGTGCATGTTATTCATGTTATTATTATAGGAACAAAAGAAATTCTTTGCCACCTTTCATTGAAATGTAATAACTTGCTCTGCCTCTGAAACAACTTTCGGCTGATGTCACCTAGGCTGCCTGTGTGGGGATATAACGTTAAGCAAAGCTAAACAGCATTAAGGCATTGATTATTGCTATACTTATAGTATATAATATATTCTTAGGCATATATTAAAATGCTGACAATAAGATGTTTTTAGAATGCAAGGCAGAAGTTTTCTGATCCTTCTGTGGGTCACTGCAGTTCATTATTTAGTGTGTTCTGAACAATCATTTGCTCTTTGGACAGTCTGTAGCAAGCATGCGATCCTAATTAATTTACTTTCATTAGATTTTCTATAAAGATACATCGGTCAGGATGTTTAAATTCTCTTACATGGTTAATAAAATAAAAGTTTTCATTCAGATGTCACTGCAGCTGATGAATTTGTCAGCAGACATGTGACCCGCTTACATCGCCCTTGGCAGCAAGATCTGGTAGAGCGTGTAGGATTATTGTCAGAATGATGCTTTGATCCTCCCATCTCACCCCTTTAATGCTGTAGAAGGGGGATTGTCTTTGGCTGCAGCCACCTGTTGAAGGAGCTGGAGGCGTGGCTAGAGGGAGGGAGAGCCCAGGAGGTGGAGAGAGGACAGTCAGTGAGACCCTATTAGTTTCTTACTAATTCTTATCAAGCAAAACACATTGGAATAAAAACATCAGTCCATTTAGGTCATTCCACAGTTTACATTTCATTCTCTTTCTGATGAATCACGTGATTAAACTGAAGTAAATGCATAAGTGCATGATCTTAATCCACTTCCTTTCACATTACAAGCTAATATCATGTGACTGAAGGGGAGATAAATTGCCTTAGGATCTTCCTTTCTGCTTTGACAGTGGTAACAGTGTATTGCTATATGGAAAGCAGTCTTGTGTAAATTGGCAATAAGAGATTGTAACAGCAGCTACTGTAGATAGTGATTTTTATCTTGTTAATAAAGGGGAACTACCAACTTCCCCAGCTGGGGGTGAACTGTGCTCTTATCGGGAGAGTTAATATTACTCAGAATGTCTGTTTTCTTTTTATGTCATGAAATGTCGCCACAGAAAAGGGCTTTCTAGTAATCATCTTTGGTCAGTTGCATTTGGGTAGTCAAACTGAAACTTTCCCAGTGATCTGTATTCAAATGCCCCAACATTTTAGTCAACTCATAGCACAGCGAATATCATTCTGTGCACAAATAATCCAACCTTTATATATATAGTTAATGTTTGTTAAAATAAAAAGTCCAAGTTAAATAAAGTTTGCCTTATTTAACTTTGTTGTCCAAAGTTTGTTTTCTGTAGACTACATATCAATCTTAAAAAGGAGCAGATTTAATTTATTTATCTTGTGTTGAGTTACATAATGGGCAATGGCATTTTTTCTTTGATCACGTCCAAGAATTGATAGCTGGGATATTTACATAAGGGAAAGAAAGCGAGACAGAGAAAGAGAGAGAGAGAGAGAGAGAGAGAGAGAGAGGAAGAGTGTAAGGGAGAACGAGAGATATCTCCAGCAGTTCCAGGCTAATCCCAGAGGAGAGAACCTCCTCCTCCATCTCTGCCATTATTTGATGTAATGAAAGGAGAAAGTGTGTAACAGCGAGATTGTTAATTAATTTACTCTAACAAGATGAAGATAAATGAAGCACACTGAAGGTTGACTAGGCAAAGGGGGCCCACTTAGCATTCCCTCTACCCTCGGCCCCTGCTCTCACGCACAAAGGGCCGTTCTCATGCTAGTCAGCACATGAGGATTCAAATGACTAACTGCCTTCACATCACTCTCAAAACTCATTTCAGATTTTACTCTAAACTTTCACACCCATAATGACCTAGATTTTAAAGAAAAAAAACAAAGTAAAATCTCTTAAGTTTTTAAAAAGGCAGTGATTTCATCAGATTCTAGCACTTCTGGGCTGTTGCTCATTCGCTATGCATGCTGATGATTAATTGATATTATTCTCTATGGTTAGTTATTTTGTTTATAGTCATCAGTCACCTCATTGACATTTTTGAGTTTAGTTTATGAGCCTTATTTTCTGACAGCTGAACCGGAAAGCTTTAACCTGTGCCTGTGTATTTATTTTACTCTTTAATGTGGGAAACCAACATAAGCATTATGGATGGCTGATTGTGGACCTTATTGACAATATAGAAACTAAGATAAACATAGATAATTCTGTGTAAACACAAGCTCAGATCTTTATGGATCCAGCACACAGAGGCTACCTAAGCCTCCCGTGCCCAAACGATGTTCCTCTGTGGCCCAGCCCCATTCAGTGTATGAATAGTTGTGTTCTAATGCGGATTGGTGGTTATTTAAGCGGTGAGAGAAAGAGGCCCAGACACACACAAAAAGGAGAAAGGCCATTTTTCGAAAAGCCAGACAGTTGTCTTCATCCAGGCCTCTTTTTTCAAGGGAGGCAGCGTTTTATCAAGGACCTTCTTTGCCAGACAATTCAGTGTGGGCCCTGTATGGCAGAGCAGACCAATCACCGTGGCACCCATTCTCTGCACCTTTATTTTTCAAGTCACCAACAATAGGTTGTTGATTGTGTGGACAACACCAGTACAATTACCTTCTCTGTTGTGGTGGCAGAGCGGCGTTTTAATGTGCGCTTCTCCATAATAGAATCATTATTGTTATTCTTATAGCGGGGCCTCAGGAGAAGGAATAGCTGCTCCCGGTACGCCATTATTTTGCAAATGTTCGATTAGCTCATCATGAACTGTGCAGCAAGAATCACCGCTAATTAGACAGAGAGAGCGTCGCCGCTGGCCCCTCCAGCTTCTGAGTTAAAAGGTACCACTTGATGGGCCAATAATATAAAGAAAGGTGGTAAAAAGAGGGATTAGAGCTGTTGCCGTAGTAACTCCAGCTTCCATCTGCGAGACGAACAATGGGTTTCTCCACCACCTTTGATTGAGAAATAGGAGCGAAGAGCGAGCGCTGTGAAAGGACAAGACCCTTTTTAACAACAAAGTGGAATTCTGGCCTAATAGGCTCTTTGGTAAGAGTTGTGTGGTAAGACTGCTGGAGGACAGAGGAGATGAGAGGTCACCTTGTAATCCAAGGACAGCAAAGGTTGATGTTCTAAGGAACAATAGCAGCTTGTATTGGGTGTCACGGTTGTGCGCTGCTGTCGCAGATGAGGGACCTGCAGATTGGATCTTCTCAATGGTTCTTGAAAGGAGATGGAAAAGGGAGGAAGAGCAGGGGGAGGAAGAGCAGGGGCAAGTGATGCAGTTTAGCAAGCAGTAACAAAAGTGCTGCACAGCCAAAACTTATTCCAAACTGACTCTGAATAAACACCAACTAGGTTTGAGCCAGACAGATTTGGGGGAGGGGAACTTCTCCAATTAGAAGGAGCTGTCAGATGTTGTTTGGACAACCTCCAGTCATTGCCATCCCTTTTCCCTGTGCAGTGGTGGAGAGGACTGGAGAACTGGTGGAGATATTTCTGCACTGCTCTGATTGTTCCTGGCATTTTTTCTACTGATAAACAGGGCCTTAGCAGTTTTCCTGCCTGCACTTGAAACCTTATTTCTCCTTGCATATTTATTATCCACAAATAATATTATTCTGAGATTTTACAATTGCTTGTTTATCAGACTTTTATAACAACATGAATGTTGTTATATCTTTGCATTTACTTTACATTTTCTTAACTAAATAGCCACTGACAGTAAATTGAAAGTAAAAAGGTGACAATAAATGAATAGAGCTGAAATGAAAAGTTGAATCTCAAGCTCTTTAGCAGTATGTACAATATTTATACATTGAAACTTATCTGTGATAACAACATTACTCATTTTTCCAAACCCTTCGATGTCCTTTAAAGAAACATTTGTCATGCAGTTAAAGTGAACAAAGAGCCATTAAAGCGTTTTGTCAGGGACAATATGTTTATGATCTACAATGTCTGTCTTTCCGTGTCTCTCCTTCATTTTATATTCCCTATTAGCAGTGGAATATATCTGCTCACATTAACCTAATTTATGGTTGGGGCCACTGTAACAGCAGCACAGGTTAATGAATTTGGCATTAGTGAGTAACTGTTATTGAGGACTCAGGAGGAGCCCAGCAGATGGGAGAGATTGTAAAGCTCTCTGGTTTGCATGATGACAGTTAAGATGGGGACAGCAAAGGAAATTATCTGAACGCATCATGAAATCTTTCACCTACCTGGAGAACAATTGTATGATGATCCTGTGTTTATGTCACTGGAATAGCAGGTCATATTTTGTAAATCCTGCACAAAGCTTGACTCTGATTCAGCTAAAATCTGAATGGAATTTTGATATGATTATGTTTAATTTAATTTGAAATGGTTAGGCATGGAAAACACTCCTCAGTCTGGAACACAGGTGTTTAGTGCTTGATTTTATAACTGACCTTTTAAAACTTTTTTCCCTCTTTTTTGTCACATTTTCATCTCATACTGTCTTTTCAATTTGTTGTCTCTTCAATTTTGAAGTAAAAAAAATATATTTTCCAGAGTTTGCTCTTTCATAGCTCAGGTACCTAACAGGGTTAGGCTGAAGTATATGTTCTCACATATTCTCACAAATATATACTTTTAGGAAAAATAAATGTTCAATTAAATGAGACAATCTGAGAAGCAAGACACTTGTGTGTAGCCCTTTTCAATTGACAAAAGTCAGTCGTTCCCCTGACATCTATAAAGATTTTAGGCTCACAATAATATGAGAACTGCCTTGTGATGACTCCCTGGTCCTTAAACTTCCAACCATTTTATTTCTTTCTTTCTTTCCCTCTATCAGCATCTTTATTCCTCTCCTCTGCTTTCAATCCCAGAGTACTTCCGCCTTGACACAGTTGTGCATGGCTCACCAGCCCTTTCAATTTAGATTTCAATTATCATGTTAGTTTTGTGATTAGGCTTGTGTCCTCCAGGAATCAAACCTCTCTCACACACTCTCTCTCTTCCCCTCTGCAATCAGATTGGATCTGATGAATTGCGCCTGTAATTACGGAAGTTATTGAATATGCAGATCGCTGATGACTAGCAGTGTATCTGTTCATAGTGCATTAACTCTAACTGTATCAAACAAGAGGCTCGTTCAAGACCCACTCAAGTAATGAGAGAGGGCCAGCGGATGCCATTAGCTAGAAATAATAGCAAGCTTGAAAGGGGCGAACTCAATTAAGACCTACACAGCCCCGTTATGCTGCCTTTGTTTCATTCCCTAAGTGTAATGTACAGCTATGTGTGTTAATAGGGATGTGCCAAACAGCATATTTTAAAAATTGACTAGTCTGTCGGTTGACTAAATTAATAGTCAGTTAATCGGTATGGAGGAAGTCTTGCATAATTAGTCTGGTTTTCAGTTCAACCAACCCAGGTCAGATGCATTTCTTAGGGTTTCCTATGGAATAAAACAGAATTTAGGGTATTGAGACATAATTTACTAGTCTGTCAGAGTAAATTAAAACAAGAGTAGTCAACTAGTTGGCCATCAAGACCCACCCTAGTTTCATATATGATGGAGTTTCTCATGAGTCCACGGCCAGGTCAGCTGTTCAACTCTGTGCTGCTGGCGTCATGGTAAACATGCTAAAAGGCTGGGAGTTTTTGAATTGCTCAACATGAGGTTTTTTCCCTACGCAGATGGCTCTGACCACCCTGCTTACAGGCACCATGATGCAAACCCGAATGGGTGTTGGTAAGACAAGGAAACGTGTCACAGGGGCGAGAGCTCAAGTGGGAAATTCGACTCAGAGTGAAGGATTGAACAATGTTGCTTGTCAAGCCTGCCTGTCTCGACTAAACCTTGGCCTTTGGGTCCACTGCATAATCACTCACATTCACATAAACACACTTCCTCTCTGCCTGCCAGTGCTGAGCTGCTCTCCCAACAGTTTAATAGCACAGGTTCTGCAGAGTGTTGTAATCTACACTTGACTCCTGAGCTCATAATGTGACATACCACATTGCAGAGAGATTAGGAGACAGATGCCCACTAACTGCTGAAGAGATACTCAGTGCCTTAAAAGAGGAGGACCTAGTGAAGTGGGAGCATTAAATTACCTGAGCTGTCAGTCATAAACTTCATCCCCACCCAAGCCAAAAACAGTTGGAGCTGCTGATATGTTAAAGGATAAGTTCATTTAAAAAAAATTGCCTTAATTTAAAGCAGTATGACTTCTTTCTAAAAAACACAAAGGAAAAGTTTTGAAGAATATCAAAGAGGCATTTTTAAAAATGTCAGCATTGTGTATGGACCTGACCAGAAATTTAAGCTGTTATTTGCTGAAACTTTTTTGCTGAGAGCTGTAGCTCTAAACATTCCATTCATGTCTGTATATATTCAAATATTACCTTTAATATTGTCACCTATTGATAAGATGAACTATTAAAGGCTGAACTGTGCCTTTTAAATTATTTTATTTTCAAGGCATTTTAACCTTCCTGGTTAGCTACATTTCTGATGTATAGTAACCTGGACCTGAGGGGCTCCCTCACATGAAGCGGTTAATAAGCGTTGAATATGTCAATGCCTCCAGCATTTACACCATTACAGTCAAATGAACTTAAATTGCTCACAATATTGATTCACACTAGAATGAAACAATACAGTCTGTGGAATGGACCTGACTTATTTGTCATCTCCTCAGAAACGACTCGGTTTTTTAGTGCACAATAGCATGCACATGTAAGCTCCCCACATGCTTAAATTGAATCTGGCTAAATGGCCCACTGTTAAATATTTACCCTAAAACTGTCTCCAGTTGCTGTGGAGGTGACATCAGAACAAAACAGAAGGAGCATCTGTGGCATTATGCTTTTATAACGCCGCATAAAACGTGTTGTTTGTCGCCTTTAAAATGCACCACTTATATGAATAATGTAGCTCTCAATTTCAAGAGGAAACACTTAGAGGAAAAAAAACAAACTTCGGGATTTATTTTTTATGAATCCAACTTCTACGATGATGAGAGGAACAGTTAGAAAGTTAAGTGCCGCCAAAGTAAATGAAACGAGCTCATCAGGCACAATGCTAAATTGTTTAGTTGCAGTGCTAGCGAGGGAAAAGACGCTCTTTATGTTTCTTTGTAACTGGTGGATTATGGGGTCTATTTATGCTCTAATTAGTGTTCATTTCAGGAGTTTCCTGCTTTAAATGTGTATTAATGTAATGACAGAGGACGTGTTTGTTTTTAAGTGTATAAGTGGAAAGTCTTAATGCAGGCTATCTAAATAGCACCTCCATTCTGACAAGTGCTCTAATAACTGGTGTGGATTAACTTACGACCCTATTTGGGAGCACAAAGCTCACGGCCATGGCGTTCTGCTCAGTTGCTCGGATGAACTAAACTTGCTGTAGTTAAGATTCGAAGAGGCTTTAGCGCCTGGCTGCTGCAGCCTGCTTCGATATACGTTATTAGGTTAATAGGATTGCAGTTGTTTACACCAACTGTTAGCTTAACTCAGGGTCAAAGAGGTGGCTTAAACTTGTGTAATTGGCTTATTAAGAGGGCTCAAGTGGCATTGTAGTGGAGAGGCTAAAACACACGCAGGCGACGAGGTGCCATGCAATGTCGGGCGGCGTGGGCTGAGCACGGGCTAGCTGCGTGCTCCCTGTTTTTCAGCCCCTGATAACGTGTGTGTTACGAAAGATGACCTTTGTCAGAGTCTAGCTATTGTTTGCAGATTGGTTGCACACTCTGCAGGCTGTGAAACACACATCTGCTACCTCGCACATTAAAGCGGGAAGAGGAGGAGAGAAGGATGAAGAGATAAAGGGGAGGAGGAGTGAGGAGAGCCGCGCCACACGTCCCACACTGCCACAATACCTATCCGCTTATCAAATATTTGTCTGGCCTTCGCTACCTATTTACCTTCCCTCTGTTTGCTTTGCTTATTTAAGACTGTCCCTGCCAGATACAATGTTACCAAAGACTACATTCCTGTTTTTTGGATTATTAACCTTCTCTGTCAGAGAACACATGCCCTGCAGGGACAGGATGTGGAAATTTTTTTTTGTCTTTTGCTGTACAGTTTGATTTTAGTTTTGTTTGTTGTTTGGCCTCTTTCTAAACTGCACAGCTTAAGAACTTTGACTGAAAAGCGCCTCACACGATGCTGCACTCTCTGTCATAAATACGCAGCTTTCCGGGATGCCGTGCGTTTGATGACAAACAGAAGTGGTGTTAATTTGCTCACTGCTCGCTCACACTTCCCACAATTCCTCTGCTGAATGGCCTCAGTCCTCAGCTCAGAATGTGTATTTGTTTAATATGTTTTTGATTGATTCAGTGATGATGATCCACAGAGTCAGTATTAAGTACATACGCGCGCACACACATTCTGGCACACAAAAGGCCTCTTTGTGCTGCTGGCAGGGCTTGTGATTTTGGGGGAGAAGGGTTGAGATTACTCGATTATTTCATAAGGGGACCAAGCCAGTCGCAGAGCCCGGTCTCAGCCGCATTGAGTGAGATGGCTGTGGCGACAGCAAACCACAACAGAGGCTGAACTCGGCCTGCATGGGAACCAAAAAGCGATGGACTGCAGCCAGAGACAGATACACACCACCCCGTCACAAACTTGTGGTTTTTTAAAAGAAAGCAATTTAGTTAATGATTTCATTCTGAAAGCCCGTCATGATGCATATGCCTGCCTCTGCCAGGAAAAGAGCGAGGAGAAAAACGAGAGAAAGAGAGTGATACACAGACGAAGGTGTTAGTCAACACGACTACACTTTAGTTCTGACTGCTTGCGGCTGCCTAACAGACCTTCATAATTCTGCTTACAACTGACTGAGGAAGCCCGTCACTGACCAAACAGGGTCTTTTTTTGTTTAGACACCAGTCAGTTGTTTTTCCAGTTTGCTGAGAATGTTTTTAAGGCACTACTGTGCTGCTTTATCTGCACTGAAAAGCAAGCGGTCAGACACACGGTTTAATAGCAGGACGGGCTAGACATTTTCTGTATCAGTCAGCGGCTAATCCAGTAATGTGCCTGCTTTCTGGCCTGGATACAAATCTGCTGCACATTTTTCTGTTCAACCATGCTTGTCAGCTCCTGGTTTTATTAGGCCGTGCTTTGGCGTGTTTCATATTCACTTCTCCCTTTTTCCTCGCACTGCTCCGTGGGCTGCTCCTTTTTAGCATTGCTAAAACATCAACCCTTCATGTACTCCCTGAGCCAGATTTTTGCGGCAATTACACAGATCGATGGACGGATTCTTACTCTCGTCGTCTCATCTGTGCTGGTCTTTTTTTGTATCGGTTGTCAGTCATGTGGGGAACTTCTAACCACCTCCTGACAGACATGAGTGCCAGCCGTTCGTTTAGCGGGGTGTTTTTATTCAGCCCCCTTCTCCCGACCTGTCACCATGGCCACACACTGTTACCCATGCATTCCATTGAACGGGGGCGAATGAATTAGTTTCAGAGGTTTAAATCGGCAATCAATGTCACTTGCCCCAACATAATAAGGCTTAATCGTAGATCTCCGAGATGTGTCCTGGCTGACCCTTGTGACTCGTCAGCCATCTTTACATAGCCTCATCTGGGTGGAGCGAACAAACTGCCCCTGTTTTGATTTTCCAAGTGACGCGTTGCATGTTTTGTGCTGTCTCTCGCAACACTCATCCCTTCCCATTTACACATCTAATGTCAGAGGAAAAAAAAATCTTGTCGCCCAGAGAAGAGAGGACACTGTTAGTGGAGTACATAGGAAGCTTGCTTGAGAAAAAAGGGAAGTTTAGGTCGTTCTGCCCTTCACAAAAAAGGCAAGAAAAAGAACAAAATAAAACGCTTCTAGAAGAATTGGGGTGGAGCTAGCAATAACTAATGAGCTGTTGTCCACCCGGAATAGCGCAGCTCAATCAAAGCAGTGTTGAAGGTAATTTCCTTAGTTTTCTTCCCCCACAGAAATCCTATTTATGAGATGAGAATGAAAGAGAACAAAACAGCTTTTCTTTTCATTTGATGCTGCAAATTTTCCAATTTGGTTGACTAGCGACTGCTGAAAAAAGCTTCCTATTTTTGGAAAAGAAAGAAATTAGGGGGACAGTGGCTGGAGAAAACAGGGCACTGTGTCCCCAGCATTCCAGATGTCCAAACGGCAGTTGTACCAGCCCAAGTTTTTCTGGGCACTGGCTGCCAATGATGACCTCATGAGCTCCAGGCTGAAGACTGTAAGCATACAGTTCTCACTGACACGGGCATGAATAGCACTCAGCCTTTCATGCCTCCATTCATTCTCTGCAGTCCTCTGGCGGCAAAATTACTCCCTCATAATTAGCCATTGTCCTCTTTTTTGGCTAGTTCGAGAAAAGTTTTCTTTCTTTTTCTTTTTTTAATCCATGCTTCCAACACCAGTCTGTTTCTTTTGTCTTTTCATTCATTCTTGGTATATAATATAATGTGTTGTTAACCTGACAGCCTGTGTGTCTCTCCTTCGACTTTCTTCATCTTCTCTCTTGCTATCTCTCTCTCTTCCCCCTTTTTTCTCTCTCTCTGTGTCTCTCTCTCTCTTTCATTCTGCCCTTGTAACAGTGGACTGTGGGAGATTTTACACTTGATTTGTTGACTCTTTTGCTGTAAAGTCCACTGCTCTGAAGAAAACTATCTTTATAAATGACAGAGGGGACCTGTCCCTGAATGGTGCTTTGTTTACTGTTTTTCCAAAAAGGGGCCCCCACTATATTTCATCTGTCAGAGTTGCTTTTCTTTCCTCCAACAATGCTTGATTGTTTCCACAAAAAAAGAGACGGACAGAGAGGGAGAAAAAGGGAGAGAGAGAGAAACAGAAAGAAAGAAAAAAAAAGATTTCAGGTTCCATAGACAGGAGAATTCTGTATTATATTTTCCTGCCAAATTCCGATCTCTGTTTTCCTTCCCCTGCGCTCACAAAGGGCTCATAACTTACTGTCAACTGTGAGGGAAACCACAAAGCTCCAGTGTTGCTCAGCAAATAGGCTGCATTGCTTGATGGTTTCACTGGCTGTAAAGTTTGCTAAACTGCAGCAGTGACACCAGGTACCTTGGGAATCACGTAAGGCCTAGAACGTCTGCGCAGAGAGACACTGAAACACAAGAAGCCTCGTTTCTTGCATTTGATTCTTTCTCGGCTGCAGGGCGACCAGAGACACGCGCGAGAGCGAGACGTTGTGTGTGAGTGGAGGAGCTCAACAGCTGCTACCGCCGGTCGTGGCATTCTGTGCGTCTGTACGCGCTGTGTGTGAGCAGACCGCGTTCAGTGCGCGCCGTCGGATGTGTCTGCGTGCAAGCGTTTTTGTGTGTGTTTGTGTTGAAGAAATTGAGGAAGGATTTGAGCAAGTGTGATGCCATCCAGCTCTGAAGTGATGTGTGAGGAACACGGAAGATCACAGTGGGACAGTATGTGAGTGTAAACTGACCTGATACACACTCATTCACACACTTACCGTACAGTATCTCTCCCTCACAATGAGGACAGTGACGAGAGCTTTGGCTTATATTCCAGGCGGAAACGACCTGTTAAGGAAATTATTTGTCAAATCCTCTCAATTTTAAATACAAATTAATTGTAAAATCTATGTGATCTAAGATGTTGGAAGTGCACATTTTGGAGACCATGTACTGGTTTGGTTTTCTCCTTTTACATTGACTTTGGAGTTGTATTTTAAGTATTAGATATTGAAAGAAACAGCAGTTGAAAGATGTGTGTGAAGGATGTGTGAGAAAAGATCCATTCTAAGTTGAGTTCTGAAGTGTTGGAGGTCAACGTTTATAGAGGACAATTAAATAGATTTTTTCAGACTCATATTCTTTCAGGCAACTCTTCAGATAGGCTTTAAGAATGCAAGTATTTCTAAGACCATTAAACGTCTGACATTTATTCATGGACTCGTGTTCATAAGATCTGATTTTTCAGAATTTGGTAGCTAATGACCAGTACATAAGAAAGTATGTAAAGCTTTTCTGATCCAACTTTCTTTATTATTATTATTATTAATAATAACAATAATAATAATAATAATAATGCAATTGTTAATATAATTTTTTATTATTAGTCATATTTACTTATATATGAATAGCTTAATGATGATAACTAAAAACAATTTAGAAGAATAAATAATTCATTTCATAACTTATACAATACTGTAAAATGGGAAATATCATAGACAAAGCTGTCTGTTAATGCCTGTCAGGTCTTCATCTGGCTAAAATGATGATGACTGTCCAGTGAAGACCTGAAATGTTGAATCTGGAGCAGTAACATGAATGTTTACCCTACATTTGCTGAATTGTGTCTCACAACTTGACTTGAATCCTTACTGTATTTTCTATAAAATAAGTTTGAGAAGCTGATTAAATAATGTGTAGTTCCAGAAGTTCATTAGGAGATTTTGATTATTAGATGTCCGATGGGTTAAGTAAAATTGTAAATTTGAAGTGCAGTACAAAGCAGATAAAACAAGCATTTGCCTTTAGATTTTCTGTGATCACTAGATCAGAAAGCGAGCGTGTTTTTCTTCTAACTCGGATAGCTTATAATGTTTATGGTTGGTTAGGCTGCACAGTCACAATGGAAGGTGATAATTTGAAGGTGCTAAACACCTACAGCAGGGATGATAATTTTTCAGCCCAGGTTTCACAGGTAACAGAGGTGAGGACACTGAGAATCTGTGCTCTGTCACCTGTCTGATTTCCTGTCACAAAGAGACAAAAAATACGTCTGTATTTTTCTCACTCTCTGTAGGACACAAGTTCATGGCTGTGTAATTATTGACAGAAATCTCTGCTGTCATGTTTAGTATTGATGAGTGACAGTATTCATTCATCTTGTTATAAAGCTGTGCCGTTGTTCACAATAAAAATGAGTGTCAATTAGCCCTGTGAGTAACTGAACCCTTGCTAGCCATTATGACTGCAGCAGGTGCTGTTGTTAAAAAAAGTACTGAACATAAATCATCAGTATTTTGTAACGATATCCTCAAAGTGTATTTGCTAATTTGAAGAGCCTTTTTATGTTTACTTGTTTCATAATTGTCGGGTTTTTTGGTGTTGTTTGCTCATTTATTACTTTAATTTTTGTTTATACACCACAGACTGGCACAATTATCATAAAAACATATTATTAGAAACCTTGCCACGCTCACCGTCCTCAGGAATACCACATAATACACAGTGTATTTATTTTTTACAGATTTCCTTTCAGGCAAAACTGCATCCTGTTCCACTTGGAATAATTGCATTCGAGTGTCTTGTTTCAGATTTATGATTAGCCTTTTAAACTCTCTCATTTAAAATGTTTTTTAATAGCGACCGCTTTTTATTATGTTCTTTTCCTGTTTGGGAGTTTTTCGCTGCTATAACTTTATCGTTTTGACTTACCTCTATGTTTCTTATTATATTTGAAAGTCTGTTAATTTGCATGCACACGTGTGTGCTCAGGAGTGTGTGTGCCGTTACCCGTGGAAACTTGAAGTCCTGTCATAAAGCAGTTTTTGCCATTTTCAGCTCACCCATCGTTAGCTGCTTTAACAATGGCTCCCTTGTTTTACCCGTTTTTATTTGATTATTTCTCTTCATATAGGTTTGGGTGGTGGTGCTGGGGAAAAAATGGGCCTTCTAATGTTTCCTTTCAGGAGTGACTAGTGATTTAGGGGGTCTGCTGTGTATGTGTTTTTTTGTGGGGAGGGAGTGTGGGTGACAGTGGGTCAGGGCAGGAGTGACACCATAGCTTAGGAGTTACTTATCACTATTGTCTATAAAAGGGCAACAGAAAGACATGGCAGAGACAGAGGAATGGGGGGCTTCTAACGATCGAGAGGGGCGAAAGTGGATATCCCAAGACACATGGCCCCCAGTCATGAGACCCCCTAAGGAACACCACCGCGGGGTCTTTTTTTTGTGTGTGTGTGTGTATGCGGGTGGTGTGACATCTTGTAATGGCACTGAGCAATTAAATAGAAGTCTGTGCGTGATGAAACATTAGCAGTGGCAACAATTCATGAGTCAAAGCATTCCGGGCTACATGAGAACTCACACTGAGAACTTAACTCCTAATCCTCAGAAACGTATTGCAATATTGTCAGCTATATATGGGGCCTTTCTCTGCTCTCTCTCTCTCTCTCTCTTACTGGGAAAAGACAAGCTGTGCTTCCATACGCTTATTGATTGGTTTGGTTTGTTAGCTGTCCATTGTTATTGTGTAATCAGGCCTGAGCTGTAGAGGACTGACAGGAATTCATATGAGGCCACTCTGGCTTAGTTGATATATTCTCTGCTTAATATGCACAAAGGGCAGCGGATCAGACTTATTTACTGGAGAAACAGATTAAATTATTAATAAGAATAAAAGAAAGTGCTACGGTGGCTCACAGAACGATTCTGTAATCGTTTCTTTCCGTGTAAAGTTCTCATCGGGTCGCAGCGTTCAACAGAATTTAGTTTGATAAAATAAGATGCCATATTTCACGCTGGAGCTATTTTACATGTTCACCAGCTCCTCCTCTGCCATTTGCCACACAGACCTGAAACAGATTCTTGTTTTATGACTTGCAGGGAGGAATTAAATGAGTTTGGAGAATATTTTAGTAAAAACCCATCTAGGAATCAGCCGTCCTCCATTTATTCCAACTAAATAATGTCTGCATTGTGCCATTTTCCAGTGTCCCTATAACTGTGGGTGCAGATTAGCCGTGTGGATTTGCCGAGGGGCCTGGGGTTGGGTGCGGTAAAGGGGGTTGTTATGGTTGGGGGGAACAGTGCAGAACACATGAACCCATTCCCAGTTCTCTGCACTCTATGCTGGCTGTGCACACAAGCTGAGACGCTCTCCAAGCCCTGCTAATGAATTATTAACTCCATCTGACAAATACTGTTACGGGGCCCTGGCTCAGATCTGTTGCGTTTTCAAATAAAATTGCTGTAGACACATGTTACAGGAGGATGGAGTCAGCCTCTCTCTCTCTCTCTATCATGCCTCAGCAGTTTGACTGATGGCTGGAGACTGGAGGGGAAGGCCTGGGAGACTGAATATTTTAGAGGTAAAATAATACCACTTGATTTACTGTGTAATACAAAAGAAGTGCTTTGTTTCACTTGCACTCCATTGAAGATGAGGACGGGGTGGAGGTTGTTGTGCTGGAAGCTTCAGCTCTTTGGATCCATGAATAAAAAATAGGACCAGAATCACAGATCCCGCTATGTGTCTCTCGCTTTCCATCTTAGAGTGTCTCTCTTCACGTTCTCCTCCTGCCAGCGTGCCCCTGCACTACACCGTTCTGCTCTCTGCGCACACTGAACTTTGCTCTTAATTTTGATTTTCAATTAACGCTGTACAATTTCAGAGATCGCTTTCTGTTTGATATAATTACAGGAAACAATTTATTGGCTGATTAAAATTGAGGGCTCAGTCTTGCTAAAGAAAATAGGGGCGCAGAGCGGTCTGGTGCCTTCCCCTGCGCTAACTAACAGATTTAGCATGTTTGCACAGCTGTGGTAGCCCGCTTGATTAACTTCCATTGACTTCCATTGTCCGTTTCTGTTTGCTGCCTCAGAACTGATCTAAGACTTTATGGATGTGCGCATGCTTTAATGTTTCATTTCTTTTAATTTTAGTGAGCATCTTAAAATTGCTACGCTATATCGAGGGCCATTACAATTATTACAACCAGTGAGACAATATGGCAGCTCGGGTCTTTTTTTCAAGCTCACTCACTGAGCTACATTAAACAATTCATATCGAGTGTAAGCTGGCTTAAGTGCTCAGCCATGTGTGCAAATTGATGGCACGTCTTCAAATGAAGTAGTCATACTTTAAAGGGTCGGAGAGCAATTGGGCCTGACAGCCCATTGCAAGCCACACATCCCTCATGCGCCGTAGAGTACGGCCGCCTCACACACGTGAGCAGATTAACTCACAGTTTGGTGTTAAAATAATCTCTCCCGGTGTCAAATTTGTTTTCGTCCCATGATGAGCCCCATGCTGGCAAACTTGGCAGGGTTGGGAGATGGAGTTCTGGAGGCACCTTGGGCTGTCTTCATTACCCAGCCTCCCTCTCCCGCATTTCCCCGCAGTCTCAGTGGGCAGTTGAAGGACATTAGCTCACCTGCAGTCCTTGACCTAGAATGCCCACGCCCTTTGTCCACGCTAATGCGGCTAGCAGCGGTGTTTTGGCTTCCTCTGCCGCAATGTTTCTGTCACTTTAGATTCAAAACAATGAATGGTCAGTAGATAGCCAAATGCCATCGTCTGTAATATTTTGAGGGCGGAATGTGGAGTATAGATAACTATCTCAGAGCAGACAATGTAATGGCCAGTAAAGGTCATTAAAGAAGTAGAGAGTAAATGTGTTGGTGCATTCTGGAGACTAAATTGCATTATGATTGAGGTATGTAAATTAAGAGCTTGATTATATTAGCAGGATAAGTATTATTTTTCTAGTAGTGGAGTGCTTTCTTAAATTGTTATAAAAGTACAAATGACATGTTGCTGTATGTGTGCCCACCAAGTGCAACAATTACATATTTTTTTGCACCATGTTTTTTTGTAATTACTCTGACAGATTTTACACATTTGTTTTTCACTGTCTGGCTTGATACTTATCCACTTTTTATTTAAAGTTTATTTTCCTAGAGAAACGCTCTAGCACTAAAATGTCCATTTTCTCATTGGTGAGCATAGAATGGAAATTCGCAATAAATAGTTGCAAACTTCCCTACAGCCACATCACAATCTTTTCCAATTAGTTTCTTACAATCGCAAAAGCAGAACAGCACAATTACACACCACTCTGACAAAATGAAGGAAAACACATTTAGACATTTATTGACTTATTATGAATGCTATGATTGAAATCCTGTTAAATGTCAGCGTCTCAATGTCACAGCTCTTTTTGTGGTTGGTGGCAGGGTTAGCACTTTAATGGCATGTTATATGGTATGGTAACCTTCTTAGCATGGTTATCATGCACAGGGCAGGGCGGGGGGATCGGGTCTGCCTTGGGCAGCTCTCCAGTCATAGCTTGGCATGTCCATTTACATTAAACAAAGGATTAGGAAGGACCCCAGTGCCTGCCGTTTCTCCTGCACCGAGGCAGACTCATTGATAGGATCTCCCCTTCTCTGATACTGATCCAGTTCTGGGGTTAGATGAAGCACGGAGGCTCAGAACAGCAGCCAAGTTCATGTATTTGTGATGTGAGAGCTGAGGCTGGTGTGAGTGAACTTAAATGTGCTGCTGATACAGAGGAAATAAAACATTAAGTTCTCTAACCGAGCTCCAGCACTTCCTGTCTGAGATTTCAAAGCTCTTTGACACTTTTTCTCTTGACTTTTTATTTGGAATGATATTCATGTCTTGCTGCAATACACGTTGCATTCATCTTGTGACGTGTGTTTTCTTTATTCTTCTTTCAGCAGAATCATGTCTTCCAAGCAAGCCACCTCTCCGTTCACCTCGACCCCTGATGCAGGCGAGGATGGAGTGAATCAGGAGCGCATGTCCTGGGAGAAGGAGGAGAACTCAGAGTCAATGGCCGCTCCTCAGCTGCCCCTGCACAATCTGCTCCACAACAAACCTCCCCTGGAGGAGCTCCAGCCAATCAGCAGCAGTGTGCCCCTCGAATCCGACTGGGACAGCCTGGTGTCGGCCCAGCAGCGCATGGTAAGAGCTGTGCACAGTACTGCTGCCAGCGATGTGCTCATTTAGCTTTTCATAGCTCATTTACGTGTGCTAACACAGGGTATGTGTCATCTTTTTTCACTTTCTAATGAGTTGTAGATGAAAGATTGCATTATTAAAGATAGTTGGCAGGTTTCAGAAAATGAGAGCTGTCTGGTCTAGATGATTTGTCTAGAACTTTGGCGGGCTGGTGATATTTTCCAGTGGTGACCCTTTACATCACAGTCTGACAACATTAACACAACAGTCTTGTCATGACATTGGAAGTGAGTAAAATCCCAGACATACACCACTGTATGTTGTCTCAAAATGCACACACACACATAAGCTCTGAAGTCCCACTGAGGAGAATGCACATCCCAAGGACACAACCAGAACAGAGCAGGCCTCTCTGGAACACTTTTGAATGAAGACTTAAGACTTTGTGATTTGCCAAGCACTTGGCTTTGAAGTCTAAGCCCCCACAAGTGCCTGGAGATCCCTCACACTGTAAAAGTGCAGGAGAACAACGTATTGAATTTCATTTCACGTCAGAGCGATTTTATGAATCTATAAATAGAGAGACAATGAGAAAGTAGGAGCAAGAGTGGGAACTTGAGGGAACAACCCCCCCCATATACCCTCCCCCGACTCTCAGCGGTGGTCTCTCTAGACTATGAGGCATAGGGCCCAGACGCAGGGCTGACAGCCACTTATTGTTCAATGCTTGTAAAAGGGAATTCTCCATAAACCCTCCCTCCACTGTTGTTGGCCCAGAGATAGGTGACAAGCCCCGAGGTCTGGACTCCCCCGGCCCCCACAAGATCCAGACACCGACCCCACTTTAATTAGCCAGAACAAGGACACTGACAGAACCAGTATGGAAACCCTGACGGGCATAGCCACCAAATTCTGTCACAAGGGAGGAAAGAATGCTTTAACTGTTTTATGTGTCCCAGCAAAACTGCACAGATTTGACATCGCCTTGGTGGCCACAGCGTTCTGTCATCTAAAATTTACTTTAGGTGGGTGACAGCAAGACGCAAGAAAATTGTGTAAACTCATCAGTGTGGTCCTCTATAGGGCCCGGAGCCCATTTTCTTTTGGTCCGTTTATTGTTCTGTGCTCAGATTGTCCTTACAGTTCTGTTTCTTACATGTAAATTTGGCTTCAGTATTGCTTTCTAATTAGATTACAGAGACATTTTGTGATTGGTATAATTAGAAAAGCGTTTCAAAAAAGTGTTGCTGCACTGCTGTGATTGGATAGCTCTCTTGTGACAGGAAGATCTCTTGGTTTTCTCTTTATATAAAGAAGGACTGTAGAAATTGTAATTGTTCTTATTTGATGGTAAGGAGCAGGTGCTTGTGTTTTATTTGTGTTTGCTTATATATTTTATGTTAGTACTTTTAAGTAGGACATTCTGTCATTGAACAGCAGTGAACAGAAACTGTGAACCAGAATACAGTGAGGTGAGAAATAGAGAAATTTTATTAGTATAGGTGTTATTGGTTTCAGTTTCATTTATGTACTTGGCCTGTATGTGCCAATAGGAAAATTGTATTGCTCAGAGGTTGCTCTTTTATAGCTCAGGTAACAATAGAGTTGTCAGTAGTGTTTTATGTTACATTTTAGGTTTTTTTTTTAGGTGTTGTATTTGTCTCTGATATTTTTAAATGTGATTTCCTCCTGTGAGTGTTAAATCCCTCAGTAATTTCCAGATGCTGTGTGTGTTTAAATGCATGTTTTACCTGTAAGGACTTCAGCTGTAGTTTATGTATTGACTTATCAGCTCCCAGTGTTTTTGACGTTCTCACACGTGTAAATGCACTGGCACTGTATTTGTACATTCTTCCTGTACTGTGTGGAGTTACCTGAACAGTGTGCAAGACCATACAAACACATTGCTTATCCCTTTATGCTCTGTTTTCCTCTCTGCATAAAGTGCTTAGGGAACAGTGAACTATCAGCTGCAGACAGAAACCCAGTTAACCACTAAACCACACACAGGTGGGACTGCAAAACAACAGCAGTTTGAGACAAAGCTCAGATTTATGACGGCCCTAAGGGTTCAGAGAGGAACAGCCACCAGTTAGAGAACTTAGGCATTTCACAGCACTCCAGTCCAGCTCGAACATGCACTCATAACCGTTTGAAGAGAAATTACAGTGATTACTCATGAAAATAAGAAAAAAGCTGCTAAACACCATTCAGGTTCTCCTGTGAAGACTTAATTATTTATTAATTGTTTGTTTAAAGATTGTGTTTCCTGAGTTCATTTTTTTCTTTTAGACCCCTGCTTAAACACTATAACTAGCAATAACAGTGTAGACTAACATGGATTTGACTCATGCTGGCTATTGCTGGTAGACATAAAAATCTGGTTTGCATAAAAACTTGCTTCTAAACTAAATAGTTTGAGTGTTTAGTGGGACACTTGGTACAAAGTAAAGCTCATTTGTTTTCTCATTTACTTCTTGTTTTCCTGCAGGAATCGGACAGCAATAAAGTATGTTCCTTGTACTCCTTCCGGAATAACTCTACCTCTCCACACAAGCCAGAGGAGGGGGCCAGGGAGCGTGGAGACCTGCTGAGCAGTTCGGCCTTCGGAACACCAGAGCGTCGCAAAGGAAGCCTGGCTGATGTGGTGGACACACTGAAGCAGAAGAAACTAGAGGAGATGACAAAGACAGAGCAAGACGGTATGCCACATTTGACCATGTTTTTGTGTAGTTACAGGATGTGCATATGGGAAGTTATTCTTAAGTAGGTAAAAATATTACAGAATTAAAAGACTTTGAATAATGCTTTTAACCAAATACGTTAATACACAGATAATACAATGGGCCTTTGAACGTTTCTAAAACTTTTTTAATGTTTTTGTTACTTAATGGAAATGTTACGGAAACATTCTTACAACCTAAAATTGTTAGTTGGGAACCCACTAAGCGTGAATCGATCTCCTCAGTCTTTCTGTTTTTCTCGTTTTTCCGTCCCCTCGTTTTTTTCTAGCTCTTTCTGTATGACTCTGTATGACTCTGTATTCTTTTGCAGTCTACATAATCCATCTCTCTTCTCCCACTATTCACACACAAACACACACACAGACAGGCACACACACACAAGCACACACACACAGTCATATGTAACCTGGGAGGACTGACGTGGCTACAGTATGTTTCCAGTTTGTTCTGAACCAGGTCCAGTGTGACAAAGAGTGGGTGGCACTACCCCTCAGCTTAAGTGTGGTCTCTGGGCTATGCCAAACCAAACTCTCAGACCATAAAACACACGCCACAACCTGACGCCAAGAACATTACCTTTTTATTCTTCAGTACAGACGACAGCATTCATTCCGCAAAATTCATCTACAGAGCAACTAAATAGCGCCAAAAAGGCTTTTTTCTTCCAAGTGTTTAGAGCCCAGAACTGTCCAAGGATTTGACAATTAACTTTTTATGATATAAATTCTATAAAAAATATGTATGTGTAATGTACAAATTTTATTAAATGAAAGATTTATGTTATGGATTTAAAGCTTCTAGAGAAGGTTAAAAGATAGATATGAATGAAAGGACAATTTAGTAAATTGGTAATTCATTTAATCTTTTTGTTTAACAATATTAACAATATTAATTAATAGTTTGATGAAGACCATGCCGCAGTGGAGAGTCAGTCCTCTGGGAAAGCGACAGAAAAACAAATACTGAAAAGAGCTGCTGAAACAGTTCCTTTCCTCGTAATTAGTGTAAAGTAGAAACCTATACAATCAGATATAACACACACACACTCAGACAGGATTGCTCCTTAGGGAGATACTAGTCTCATTTAAACATCTGGGGAGCTCTTAGCCTGAACACTTGATCAGAGGAATAAATTAGGCCATAATTCATTCAAAAGTATTTTTTTTCTCTGAAATAGTTTTTTCCCCTCTCCTCTCTGTCAAGGTCTTCATATTAATTTAATCGTATTTGTTTATGGTCTGTTTCATTATTGCCAAGGGTTAGAGAAATATTTTGAATATGAAAACAGGATAAATTAAATAAATAGAGTGAGGGGCTGTCAGTCACACATAGACTTGTTATTCTCATATTCATAATTGATATAGAAAATGATGACAGGCCATCCATTATCGTAAAGAGTGTTTATTTTGTGGGTCTGTGCAATAAAATAATTTAACAGCAATCTAAATTTCTGTGAACTGATTTAAGATTTTTTTTGCTCTAAAAATATTTCCATCTATAATTTGCCTGTCTGTCAATTAAGGTACCTTATTAAACAAAATGCAGTTTTGTAAATAGGATCTAAAGTGGCTTGCTATAGCTGTATCTTTAGGTGGGCGTTATGACCAAAATCTTAAATTGAGTTAAGAGTAATTTTATATTACGTAATATAGTAATTTGTTGTGATAAATAATTTTAAGTCAAATTATTTTCATAATACAATTACTTATTTTAAATTACCACAGACTGTTTGTCTGTTTTTGAATAATCCAGATTTTACAAATAGTATGCCTCATTTAACTATTTTTGAATAATGTTTTATATTTAGAATATGGTTAAATATTTGGAATAAGGAAAAAAAGCTTAATTTTTTTTACTGTTAAATTTTTACCAGTTATAAACAAAAGACTCATAACAGTGATAGATGCTTCACAGTTTGAGAAACACAATGTGTCTCCTTGGTTCCTGCTGTTGATTCTGGTGGTCTGTTTTTAGAGACGTGCTCTCTGTCCTCTCTAGTTAGGGTGCTATACTCAAGAACCCCAGCTGGTATGGCCGGTTGTTGCAGTAATTTAAACGGTCAAGTGCAGCTCCTAATCCTGAAACCCGTATGTTTAGTGCAGACAGGAGAGGGTGCTTCACTTCTAGTGTACAGCTGTGTTAATCTGCCCTTAATAATGGAGATAGAGTCGACCTCATGCCTCTGTGCCTCACGCCACAAACTCCCTCATTGCAGAGAAATTAGTTCCTGAGCTCAAGTGAGACCTATTGCATTCAGAGTTCTGAGATGCTGGAATGGAGCGGGTCTGTGTCCTTGAGGATGTTTGAGTTTGGTGGAATCTTCAAGCTCACAGAAACTCAAATATCAGGATTAACCCTTCGCGTGACTCCAAAAGCAATTGAGCCAGTCATGTGTTGTTGTAACGACAAAGAAAGTAATTTTGTTATGTGAGACAAAGACTGGATGAGCTAAATATATTGCAGCTCTGTCATTAAGTGAACAACTGTGGTCCTTCGCTCCACTGTCTTAGATCATTGCCATTATTACTGCCACACAACAGACTTTTTCAACAATCTTCTACCATTATACCAACAACCTTTTTAAATAATTTAGATGATGGTATGCTGGTTGACCAATATAGCGTTTACCTTTTGATAGTAAACAGCAAAGCTATGCTAGATCAACACCAAACCAAAACTAACCAGTATGAATCAGCCTGCATAAAAAACAAGCATGGAAATTCACAAGAGAACTTTTTTTTTTTTTGGCTGAAGGACAAATGTGATAACTTTGATGTAACATATAGGCATGTGATCAAGCTTAACAGTTTGTTTAGAAAACAGTATTCTGTCCTTTGATTTTAATAAAAGGGAGATAAATTGAGATATTCTTGAAAGCATACATTCATATGGACACAGACACTACTTCATACCCGTCTCTACACACACTTAATTGAATGTGCACCGGGGCTTTAAGAGTCAACCGCTCTCAAATTCAATCAGACCTATTAGAACTGGACCGCAAGTCAGTGAGACCGGACTGTCATCTCAGTGCTTCCTTCCATCTCTTCTCTCACTAACAATCCTTAAAGTGCCTTAAGTGCTTGTGACCGCTCTAATGAATGAAAGTATCCTGCCCAGATCTAGAGGACTGCATTAAGCTGAATAGTCACCTTCGCTGTAAAAGCGGCATATGGACCTGCCCATCCACCACTGAGGCCTTACGATCCTGTCTGCTGCTGTTTTTTTAAGATGGTATTGTAAAAATATTATTTATAGAGAGCTCTCTGAATGGAGGTTATCGATAGTTTAAAATGTTGAACTGAAGTGAAAAAAGCTAAATAATAAAAGAAAAATAAACGGGACAAGAGACAAAATGAACGTCCATTGTAAGGTTTCAAGGTGACCTTGCCTGGGATTCATGAGCAATTAAGGTTCCCTTTATGAAAAGTACTTAAGTAATGTACTTTGATATATGAATCTGTTGCTGGAGTGTTTGTTTTCTTTGTTGTGGTTTTGAACACTCTCTGGCACATTTATGCGCACTGCTTTTTGATAAAGTGGGGTGATTCTTTAACCTTCTGTATTTGGTTGAACTGTGCTCACCCTTTTTCAACCTTGAATCGATTGTTTGCAGTTTAATGAATTCCAAATATCTGGTGTGTACATTGAGCAGCGTGTTCAGACACTGCCCCATTCTCTCTCAAAGCTTGCTCAACACTTTATTTGGACAAACTAAACTTCCAATGGAATAAGTGAACAATACACTCCAGGCCTGTGATTTTCTTTAATTTGTACAACCCAGCCCTTTGAAGCCGATGGAAAATTCTAGACAGAAGCGTCCGCATCTAGTCAAGAAGGCACGCTGCCTACTGCTATAGTTTGGCCATCGGTGAGCCATTGACTCTGCCAACTTAGTCAGCAGTCTTGTATTGGCAGGATTGGCCCGTGGCTCCTGGTAATAGCTTGTTAGCTGCTAATCCACGCTTAGAGCCCTGTTCGTCTGAATGCCAGCATTACATTTTGCAGGCAGTTCGGTGGCAGGGGTTCAGATTGGTGGCTGGAAAATAGACCATCCATGCAGGCTGTCGTTCCTCTGTGATGTCTAGTCAGTGTGTGCTGTTCCTGCTTAAGACCACACACACACACACACCATCATCCAATCCGCAATCCATACTGAAAAACGATCAATTTTAAATTTTCAAGTTTATTTTGTTTATACAAATTCTGCTCGGGTGCCAGGATAATTTGTTAGAAGGTTTCCATAATCAGATTTATTTGAGTCCTCATGAAATGTTTTAAAGACAAAATCCACCATAAAAGCATTGAAACATAATGCTCGAAAACTCTGAAGTCTGTTTCTCATGTCAGCGTCTTTTTTGCAGTTGCTCAACCCCCGTGCACTCTGCTTTCTATTTTCCCAGTAAAAGTAAAAGGGCAAAGTTGTTAGCCACATTTATCATGTGCTCAGAAATATGCCACTCGCCTTCTCAAGCCAACAGGTGGAGAAGAGACGCTTTCTGAAGACGAGTGAATTATGCTGCAAGGGGTGACCTGGGTGACAACAGGAACAGTTGCTAATGTGGCGTGGATGAGGGCTTTCTCTGGGGTGGTAACCCCAACTCCTTAGAGGGGCTGGGAAGAGTCAAGTGGAGGGTAGAGAACAGCGGAGTGGTGGCTCTATACACCTGGAGCTTTGTGTATCGAGTCAGAGTTAATGAGTTTAGCAGGAGGGCAGATTCCTCAGTGCCTCCATCCCACGTAAAGCCTGCTCTCTGGGGCAGGAGGATATTTCCAGAGCCCCCCCTGTGGACCTTCCCCATTTCAGCAGCAGGTGAGCACCGGTGTGCATTTGAATAACAGCTGTGTGTGTTACCTCCTGCTCTATGAAGATATCTGTCCTCAGATCTTTACTGGTATACTTATTCTTCTGTTAAAACGTCTACATACTCTGTGCGCGGATGTTTGTCTGAGCACGTGATGCAATGCCTCCCCTTTAAGAAATACCTTATGTTCATACCTTATGTTTATATATTTCTAACTGAAATATTTCTTTTTTTCTTATTTTCAACATCCAGCTCAATATCTTCAGGCAGCACATGTCCTTTCCCGTTGAGATTGGGAGATTGATGGGTTTGGGCAGCCAGAGAATTGAGTGCAGAAAGCTGTTTTACCACATGCCATTTTGGTTGCATTTTTATGACCCTCTTGAAAGGGTTCTTGTTGAAATAGCGGAGGGGCTAGCCCTGCTCTCCACTCCCTGGCCGCCCTGTCATCTCCTTCTAATTTTTTATTTCACCTAATTAATAACAATCTTTGTTGTAATGATGTGTGGCACAAGCCCTGGACTTGATGCATACACAATGAGGTTGGAGGCTCGTCTGACCTTTTTAATTTCTTGGCTAGCATCCGGGTTCAACCTGAGATCTGGAGGCGTGCTTCAAACACGATGTTCCAGTGCTCTGCTCTGGAAGTCCACAGATCCCCCAGGCAGTGTACACTGGCCAGACATCAGTCACTCCAAGGCTTCTAACTTTCCACACACTCTCGTCCGTCAGTAACTCTGTCTATCTTGAACCAGGGCTGCTTGTCTGAATAAAAGCGTATGGATTTGATTAATCGACGCATGCTCGTACACATGTCAAAATATGTCCTGCCGTGTTAGTTGCTCTTCAGGGTGATGCGTGGATCTCCAGAGTTGGCAGGTAAGTAAGTGTGTGGGTGAGTTGGTACGCCCAGCCAGCTCCCGGTATACAGGATCTGGTCCATCACTTTTGTTTGAATAGGTAATGTAAATCTGCTGGGGTAGAGAAGACATGAGCTGGAATGGCTTGTTAGGACACATGATCAAAAGCCCCTCTCTCTGCTTCTTGCCAGTCAACTCTCTTGTCACTCTGAGAGGCAGACATTTAATAGATTTTTTTCTGCTGTGCATTGGAGGCATTCTGCCAGTCTGCAAACTTAGAAAAAAATGATAGCCCTGACTCTCGTTTTGCTCCTTAGAGAGCATTATGCTCCTGACAAGCCTTCAACACCAAAAAAAAGGAAGAGAGATTGATCCAAACAAACTGCTTCGGTCCAAAAATCTGATACTGTTTCATATTAGACATACATAATGCAAACATTTCCCTGAGGAGCATGAGTCAAGATAGAGAATCACTTTCCCCTCAACTACCTACAGTGGCGTTGCTCAGTGGACCCCCAAAACTTTGTCCCTGCTCCAAATAGAGCGTTCCTCTTTCAGATGACAAAACAAGCAGCTGCTTCTGCCTCAATGTGCCATTCTTTGCGTCTGTATCACCTTCCCTCTTCTCAGATTCCCATTAGTCAACAGTAGCAACTGCTGCAGAGCATTCCAGGAGCCATCTTCTCTCTCAAGCTCAGCTGTTGACTCTGTCCCCCTTGTGTGGGACCAAGCACAACGCTTTCATTGTGCTGGTCTCTGTCATTGAGCTGTGGCTCTTATTATAGGAGGAAACGGGTGTTTCAGGGAAACAAATCACAGCTAGGGCTCCTGAACAGAGCCCCATTTGTGCCCTCTCTCACATCGTAGATACGTCTCCTCAGCTGTGAGTGAGACGTTCTTACACAGCGTTTTATCTACTTTCAAAATGACATACCCTAAATTGGCTGTATTTATTTTCTTAAAATATTCCCCTGCTCGTGCTGTGAGTATAAAAATGAGCTGTGATTTGACAGGGTACGTTATTCTAAAAAAAAATCAAAATTTTATAAATTAGAAAATATTTTTAAAATGTAACCAAGGCCCCATATATATGGAAAATCATATAATATTGTAACATGACATGTTTCACCTACTCGTACACAAAAACTAATCATAGCCTATAATTTTATGCTGAATATTTCTTTTCATTATGAAATGCATCCCATTGTGCAAATTAAATGGGTTGCGAACATTTCATGTTCTCTGTGTGTATAAAATATAGGCTGTGATGAAGTGAAATACGTTACTGTAGGAACATGTAGGAAAGTGTAGATGGGACAGTGTAGAGTCCTGCTGCCCTTGTTTAACATCTGTGTTGGGATATCGGTATATGTGTTAAGCACTACTAGATGGAATGGAATGGTTAACGGTTTTAATGAGCAAGCATCTTTATGTGCCCCTCTCAGTATTTGGATTAGCACAGTGAGAGAAGCAAAATGCTGATGCTCGGGAAAAGAGGACCACCCCATTAATTAGCCTTAAATCTGTCACTACGGAGCAGAGTGCTGCAAGTGGAAATAGCAGAGCCCTTTATGTAGATTAAAAGCAGGCAGAGTTAGATGAGCTGGGCTTAACCTGTAATGTACATGTACATATGCGTATATGAGTATGAGATCACCCCCCACGTCACCACCCGCCTTGTGCTCAGTTCCCAGGCATTGACTGCACATAACTGGACAAAAGGGCCGGTGTCATCTGACTAGGATGAAAATAGTGTCAATGTAACTCACACCGCTGCCACAGACGGGCCGGTGTGGCCTGCTATTGATTTCAGACCACATAGCAAGGCTTGTTTTATAAGACCCAGCTATGTCAGCTCCATCTGGTTGCTAATGCCACCACCCTTTCCAAAATTCATAGACACAACAGCTAACGCAAGCCCTCCAGTAAACACACATTTGACATTTTCCTTGTCCAAACAACAAAGTGTTACTTTACAGGTACGCTTTGTGTTGTATGTAGTGAGCGGAAAATCTTGCGCCACAGAACTGTTTACGATTTGACTCTTTGTGTTTTTGTTCAATAAGGTGTCACACGATGCCAGGAGATGAGATGGGATGTCAGTAAAAACAGATAGAAACATGTTTTATTGCTCGGCAAATGCGCAGCCCTGATCATTGTAATTATTCGCTGAACACCATCTCTCATTGGGAGTGGCCCCAATATAATTTTAAGTCTGTGTAGGTCAGATGGTTAATATGCTTTAGGACCCTGTCATCCATTACATGTCGTGAAGTTACAATGATAGCTTGAAGTTATGAGTTTTAATTCTAATTAATGGTTTGCTGGGTGAGAAAAAAGATTTTTTTCATGAAATTCCATCAACTACAATTTGTAATTTGGGTAGCTAGGCTTACTTTCCTCACTCCTTTAATTTCCCAAAGTGCCCTGTCTCAGGATATATTTTCTCCACTCTGGTCTGGGTTTGGTACAGAGTATAAACGGGGATATTTTCACCCGTCTGTTTTCTTTGTTTCTTAGTTTTGCACACACACTTTCTTTTTTCCATTCTTGAGAGGTGATAAAGAAACGAGCTTAGCTCCATGTGAAACGCCAGCGTTTTCCGTCCTCTCTCAGCATGCTGCGGTAGATATGACCCCACAGGCCAGTGAAAAAGGAACGGGTCGATTCAAAGAAAAATACGGTGGCCATTGTTGCAGAACCATGCAGGAAACAATGGTGCATTGAGTGTCTTAGCTGTAGACCAGCAAGGAGACTTCCGAGGAATTGGAATTCTTAACCTTTTGAAGTACTATGGTTACCCGTAACCGGCCCGTCTCAACACAGCCTTTCTGCAGACTTGCTCAGATATCCAAAGATATAGAAACTACCTTTCAGCTACTGTCAAACCAACATACACTTCTTCCAGTGCCCTGCCTCAGATAATGGGTGGAATGGTGAGATTGTGTCAGTATTGTTCAGTAGCACTCCATAGGCAGATTCTATTCCTGTATGCAGCTGTGTGGGCTGAGCTCAGCAGTCACCAGTGGTCCGTATAGCAGCAAGAACATGTAGTTACACGATAGCCATGCGTCTGCGCGAGAGAATGGAGTTGGACGGCTAAAAATAGTGACCTTTCGAGGCCTGTGTGTGGGAGCGCTGAACTCTGACATGCTGGTAAACAGAGAGCGCTGCACGGGACCATAAACATTTTTAATTGTTGCCTCATAAAAATGGAGACTGTCAGTGACAGCAGCAGCAAATATGCTTCCTTAATTAGTCAGGCGAGTTTTACAAAGAACTAAGAGCCTCTATTTAACTTTCACTTTTTAATGCTTCCATGCACATGTACAGTACTGTTTATTAGTTTATGAATATAAAGTTTTCATTTGTGCTTTAGCAAATATATAGTTTACAAAAATAATTTTAAAACCCTAAACGTGTGCAAAGCTTGTAAAGTAAAGCTCTTAAACTTTAAGAAATAAAATGATTTGTCGATAACTTTATCTAAAGGCTGCATATAAACTGAGCCATAATGTTTTTACGGTTGAAATGTCTTCTATTTTAATTTTAGCACCACATCATCTTCTTGACGCAACATTTAAACTCTGTGTATATTGTGGAAAGAACTCCTCAAGCACGTCCAAGTTGCTTGAGTATTTAAGATGAAATAAAGTTTCAGTGACGATTCAAGACAGTTAGCTTCACAGCAAATTTTAATCTATTCATGTGGATCCTATCAGTTTCTTTTTGTCCCTAGCACCCATTAATTTACCAAATCACTCTGAGCCAAAATGATCACAGTAAGCCTCATTATTCACACATTTTTATTAATTCAACGTAGAGGAATAAAAGTGAATGTTTTGAAGCATTGATTAGCAGAAGGGTTTATATCTGACAGTTAGATTGCAGGGTAGCCAGCATAAAAAAATGGCTCCACTGTGAGGTACCCAGTAATTTAATTCTTGTGTGAAATTATTATAATTTATTACAGTATGTGGGCTCTAATGATTACCGACATCAAATGGATATTATAAATTAAGATTAAATTCACATATCTGTTCTTATTTCGTATCTGCACAAGTGCTAAAACATTTCAACAGTAATTTAAGACGTTCCATAAGATGCATCTCATTTCTGTCTGTGTGGGTTTTCATTATTATTTATTCACTCCCTCAAAAATAAATATATTATAATAAAAATAAATTATATTTTTTTATAGTTTGCTAAATTATAGTTTGTTATAGTATTATATTTTTCAGAATATTGCAGAAATTGATGAGCAATGTATTCTGTTTGCAGATTAACAAACATAAATACACTTAGCTGAGTATAAATACAATAAACATTAAACAGATTTATACACAATATCAACAGGGAGACAAGACAGAATGCAGAAAGGTCATACAGAAAGGCGACACGCTTGGTTATTAAATATGAGTTTATTATTATACAGTGTGTGCTTTATTACTTTGCAAAGACACAACTCTCAAAGAAAATGTTTTCGTATTTTAGTCATGTTGTGTATACGTGAAGACTTTCGACTGAGTTTTAGTTAAGATGTTTCTTGTGTAAACTCTAATGAGCAGCATCAGGATGGATGAGAACAGTCGGGGTGGGCCTCCTCAGAGCCTGAGAGGAGGCTAAAGAGGACAAGAGAGAGAAAGTTCATTTTGCTATCCAAGCATTAAATGGTCCTAGTTTTCTTAAAAGTGACCTTGTGGGGAAGGCAGCGCAGCCGAGCTTCTGCGCAGCTCCTTCCAGCTGCACACATGGCATCCATCAGGGCACAATCACGCGCAGTCCCAACACCTCAGGCTCGGACATATGTTGAGTTTTATTTCATTCTTCTGACATTAATCCTATTCACCAGCTGTTCTGCCAGCTGCCACTCTCCAGCTTAAGAGGAGATTGCAGTTTGGGGGGCTCGGAGTATGGGCTTATCTTGGCTCCTGATCTCTCCACACTAAGTTCTGATTGGATTTTTTCCGTCTTGTGCCCACCCCTCCCTTCCTCCCAATATCTCTCCGCTCTCCTCACTCTGTAGGATTCTTGAGTTGTACTCCTCTCACTAGAAATCTTTTGCTCTTTCAACTTTGCTTTAATTCTGTCTCTTTCCCCTCCTCCCTCTGTTGAGGACGGTAGGCTCCAGGGGTCTGTTTTAATCGCATGCCCAAGTCTTCCTTTGGATGTCTGCCTTCAGACGACGCTGACCCTCTGCTAGTGTTTCACGTTCTGGCCCTGGCTTCATACACATTTATTATTCAGTTTTGTTCTCTTGTAGTTCTTGTATATGGTGCCCAGACTACCTCTCCAGAGGTTGGCTCGAAACCTTCTGAGGATAAGGATACCTGGCAGTCTGTCTTTTCGGCCCCACACGTGCCACGAAAATTGTTTTTGATTCAAACGAAGCTTTTATCTTGAAAGATCGACTCATGAGTCTTTTCCCTTATCTTTATTTCTTATATTTCACATATTTCAACTTTATTTCTCCCAGTCGTGTTACTAATCAGTTTGATATATTTCACTCTATGTCTTTCATTGTCTGATGGAATTTCTCTTGTGTCATTAGTGCTAAAGAGGGACCCTGTCATGGGAGGTCCGGCCAGCGTGAATTGATCATCGGTGCTTGCTCACTTTAATAATTCAACCCTGATTAGTGCCGAGTCCTGCAGTAAAATGGATTGAGGAAGAGGTCATGTGCCGCCCTGCTCAAGAGGTGAAGCCTCTTGGGGGTGGTTAATTCATATATGCTTGATAGACACGTGTCCGGTTTAGAGAGGTCAGGAATCGTGCGATTGCAGGGACGATGGGGTCAATGCAGTGAGCTTAGCACCTTAAATCTGCCAGATTAAGACGGGGACAAACTACAATCACCCACATGTCCAAATGTAAAGTAGTTTTACTTTTTATCTCATTGTTAGGGCTGTCAATTTTTCTGTTAATTTAGCATATTTTTTTCTGACACTTACAGTATGTAGTAAGAGATTTTCCATCTGAGTCCTGAAGCTTGAAGAAACACTTTAATGTTTCTGTGAGTTCACAGTTAGCACAGCCTATCTGCTACTACAGACAACACACTACTATCTGAGAGCAGTCACCACAACATAAATGAGAAGCCATTCACACAGGAGTCATTCTTATATTACAAGACAGCCAGCTGAAAAGTTTGCCCAAAAGTTAACATCTTAAAAATATTTTCACATTGAAACTACACCTTAAAACTACAGCATTTATTGGGTGAGATGCAAAAAAATTAAATTCTATTGATTATAATTTTTTAATAGCTACATTTGTTGCCTTCCTAAATTATTTACTTTATAATGTGCCATTAAATATTTGAAATGGTACCTGGTTGGTAGCACCCTTATTAAAAACAGCACATGTAAAATTAAAAAATACGAATAAATGAATAATGAAAAACAAAAGACTTTCTAAGGCTAGTCAGTCTATTTACAGCAGCTGTCAGCAGGAGGAAATAGCAGTGCTGTGTTTGAGCAACCTACAGGTGACTAGCAGAGATGCTCACTAAGTGGAATAATGAATAGTATTAGGTGTCAATTAAATCAAGCCTTCCCCGAGGTGCAGGTGCTCGACAATATACTGACACATCTCAAGGAGCACAGGCCTCTTCACCCATGCATGCCAACGGGTGCATTTGCATATTAAAGAACCAAAATTATTTAACCGAAGCAAAAAACATGAAAAAAGAAAAAAAAAGGCTTCTGGAAATGATCGAGGTTATTAAAACTGTTGACAGGGAAAGAAGGTAATTGGCAGAAAATGAGGGAAACGCTACTGTTATACAGTGTTGTGCGTGTATGTGTGCGTTTTCTCTCTGTCTATGTTTCTTCTATCCGACTCTTCTTTTTAGCTGTTAGCATTGTGCACCGTCGCCCGGGTGTGTAACCTATTACATTTAGATTGCTCCCTTGCAATTAGTGCCCTTTTTGTCCTCACTTCAATAACAGCGTGATTATGGAGACTTCAGGAGCATTCGCCGACGCCGCCCCAGCTAACAGCTGTTGTCTCTGGAACTAACGACGGGAACGACAAAACATGTTTTCTTATGGCGTTTCACTTTCCTGTGTGCCTCTTGTAATTATTATACTCTTATTTTGTGTGATGATGGAGTCTTGTTTTAGTGGCTCTGTGATTAAGACATTCAGAAGATTTTCACTCAGCGTTCTGCACGCGCTTGCTTTTGTGTGTGTGTGTGCATAGCTTGTGACTCCAGTTTGTTTTTGTAAAGAGATGGAGGGAAATAGGAAGATAGAGAACGATTTTGGTTGCCTATTGACTGCAGCATCTCTATTGTAAAGAACAAATCCAGTGCAAGGGAAGCCTTGAGATGTGACTTCAGAGGGGAACAATGTTTTTCCAGATGAAGCCAAGGAGAATGGTTGGAAGAACTTGTTTTCCCCTCTAAATTGCACAAAACTCTCAATATTCTCTTGACCTTGTCTGCTTGACTACTACTTCTTTTTCTCAAGCCTTTTTTCTCCTAACATTATTAGAATTAAGAGTGCTTAGAGGATAATTATTAACCTAACTGCAACACTTGCAATGAGTGTGCCCTTCAACCTAGGTGGCTTCAAGTGGAACCATAATACCTCTTCCTCGGTCGGACCTTCTTCCTCTCTTCTGCTCTCTTTCTCTCTCTCTCACTCTCTCTCTGAACTAAACTTTTCATAATGAAAATGGTTTGGCCTCCCACATCATTACGGGTTTCTGTTTAGAACAAAAATTATATTGGCATTGTCAGTTGATCATTGATTTGGTAATTCTGTGTTTCCCCTAAGAAACAAGTCGC
>JAZGTK010001296.1:7656-25322 GCA_036877625.1 Ambastaia sidthimunki
CAAAAAAGAAGCAGTGGCAAGAGAGTGGCTGCATGTTGGAATGGCGGGAAACGTGTATTCGTGCACTGTGCGCATGTCAGAAGATCAAATCCGATTCTGTCATTTAAACGCGCACATCAACCCGATTACTTTATTCAGCATTCTTGTAAACACTGCGATCGGATTAATCAATCTGATTGATTTAATACCGATTGAAACAAAAAGTGTCCATGTAAACGTAGCTAATGACTTGCATAAGCAAGCACCACTTACATTTTCTTCAGAATATGAACTAATCCAGTTCCTATACTAAAAATGTCAGGCCAGAAAGAGACATGTAAGTTTTATTGCTGTTCACAAGCAGATTTTGACAAGAGTTTTAGAAGACGCTACAGGTCTCAACAGCTAGCAAATTTCAGCTCTTAGCCCCAGCAGTCCCTGAAGGACATGGACCCTGTCCTATCACAGATTACCAAAGCACAACCCCTAACAAGAGCCCTTCCTGCTAGCCAGAGCAATTAGCATCCGCATTAACAGCTCCATTTTCCCAAGCTTTTTTAGCCCTCTTTAAAGAAAGCAATCTTTATCACAGTGGGATCAGAGACAGCAAACAATCACAGTAAAAATGGGAGCCCTGTGACTTCCTCTGTCCTGACATGTTGAGCGTCCACATCTTTCTCTTCTTGCAAACACACATGCGGAAAACATACACACACCTTCCTTTCCATTCCCTGACAATGTCGACTGAATTAAGCAACAAAAACAGAAATAGTCCTGGTGCTTCCAGATAAAGAACAATGGAGGAAGCTTTGCCGAGTCATTCTGTTCAATGTCTAAACACCGGGCAATCCAAAGCCCTTCCTGCAGAGTAAACACAATGCTAAAAGACTTTCCTGGGGCCTGCAGGGCCCTACAATGCACACGTACACACATACACCACTCTAACACATGTAACAGAATTATTTAAACCATCTATTAAAAAATTCATGTGCACTGACAGCGTTGGGTAATTCCGCCATCTGTATGTTCTCTTAATGACAAGAACAATGTCCCACATTGGAACAAGATCAGCAAGGGAAAGACAGGATACATTGTGCAGAGTATTTTAATCATCCCTTTTAATCAACTTTTCTCATCCCACCAAAAAGCATACGTGTTTGCAAATATGTTTGCTTTTTTTGCCCTTGGGTGATTGAAAGACAGCTGTGACAGCATGGGGATCAGTCCGGTGTGAGAAAAAAGGTGCAGGAGCTCCGAGTGTTCACACTGCATACTAAATGAGTAGCATCAAATAGCATTGGAAAGAGGAAGAGGTACAGGCTTTCTAAAACTCTCATTCTTTGCCAAGCCTTGCATGAGTATGAACTGCGCATAGTCACATCAGACAGTCTTTGGCAGCGCCTCTCCTCTTTGCTATGGGACTGTGTGATAAATATCACCATTTCAAACAGAGAATTGCCAAGCAATTCACAGTACTGTTTTCAGGTTGTTTGAATCAGTTGTCACTAGGTCATGCAGGTGGCTTGTTGACCACCTTTTGCTAAATAAAACCCTGACATACTACACAGGGGACATTAGGCTTGAGATTCCAGTTACAGACCAGATGCTGTCTAATGTCTCAGTATTTATTGGTAGACACCAGCCTCGCATACCTTGACATTTTAACCTGCATTCTGTACAGTCTTTAAACTACACTTAGATAAAACTGTCCCTGCACTGCCTTTCTGAAGTATCAAAAAGAAATCTTGACTGACAACCTCTACAGTGAAACAGCTCAACAAGGTGCTTGCCTCAATGAGGTCAGTCAAGCAAGCATCCCTGAGCCATTGTTTCACCTCAAGTGTATGCTAAAATGAAAAACAGGACGTAATAACTTCAAGCAGAGTGAGAGATGCCTGTTTTCATTAGGAGTTTTACAGACGCTGGGACATACAGTAATTCTACAGATCACATCCGCAGATCAAAGGCCCTAGATCTCTCATATTTTGCCAGTCTTCACCTTTCTTTCACAAATGTGGAATTCTTCTTCCTGACCTTTTCTTACCGTCAATTCCTTAAGCAAGACAAAGGTGCGGGGGAAAACAGGATACAGCTGTGGAATTACAGTGCCCAAGTTGATTCCCCAAGATCCAAGTTGACTCCATATGCCCCCGCAGCAACAAGTTCATTTAATTAGGACTTTTATTTAATTGAGGTTTACACACAGTTTGAAGTGTGAAAATAAAAAAAAACAACTGCTGTGCAACCTTATTATTGTTCATTCATTCTGTTGCTAATCAATAAGGAACTGATTGGTTAAGCAGCTGAACGTCTTGAAAGAAACTCGCTGACAATGTCGTAAAAACTAATTTCTACAATTGTGTGTGTGACGTTTTTAAACACAAGATCCTCAGGACATTTAAAATTTCAGCAGTCTGGAAAAGCCTTTAAAAAAACAGGTTTATTGAAAAATAGACACATATCATTGATCTCAACCATCAACCATCCCCAACACAGAGAAGCGACAACAGCATGCAGCTGTGAGTCATCTGTGAGATTAAGGGGCATTTACTCACTGTTCTGAGTGCCGTTGTCCCAGTCCCAGGCTTCCAAGATGAGTGTGTAAGACCGCTGTTAGGGAGAGAGAGAAGTTCATAATTATGAGAATTATAGAGACAATATAGAGGGTGTATAACTCATGAGACAATGTAGATAACAGATCATTAATGTTGAAGAAAAAACAACTATATTATTTTTTTCCAGAAGAAAGTAATTGGTGAAAAATCTTCTGGATGGTTGTTATTGTTGGAATGTTCTGGGTTGTTGGTTAATGGGCAGTTAATGGGCTGGAGTCCCCCTTAAATCTATTCTGGTCCAATACAGCTGTATCTTCTCCTAGGTAATAGAAGCCACAGAATTAAAGGTCTGTAACACAAACAGCTGGATGACTTAGGTAGGGTGGGCAGGTTCGAAAAGGCTAGCAAGGATAGCAAGCTATCTTTGAAAGCACATAATCCCACCCTCCCTTCAGAGCGCTCTCCAAAGCCACGCCTCCTTCAAACCATGACACATAGATGACAGGCATGTAGAACGTTCTATCATTGCATTTAATTGTTTTATGGTCCTGCACCTTCCAAAGAAGAATATATAATTAAATTTAGATAATTTTACTTGGCGAATGCAATCAAGATTACAGAGACTAGTGTTGTCCCAAAACCAAAATTATTAAAATGAGAAATGTTATTAAAATTATTAAACATTATTGTCTGTTCCCATTTGTTCTCTGTGCATTAACAAATGTTAACAGATTAACATTTAAGTTAAACAACTTTTTATACATTTTAAAATGTATTAGTAAATACAGATAAAAATGCTATAGAAGTATTGCTCATTGTTAGTTAACTAATAAAAATATAACCTTATTGTAAAGTGTTACCAAATACAATATTTTCACACCTGGCAAGCTACATGTTATATCTGAACAACTTATATCTAAAGGCATGAGAATCATGAAGGTTAAGGTTATCAGTCACATTTTATTTGAAAAATATTTGAAGGGTCAGGATGTCTGTTGGTGAGATGCTTTGCTAAGTTGCCCGTGTTGGTTTTCTTGATCCATGTTAATTTTAAACATTTTAAAGACAGACTTTGTCCATGTGCTTATGTAAGTGAAATAGTGCCACTGCCAGCATTTGCTTTGACAAGCTGTTAACAGTGCTTTACAAGTGCTTATATTTGTACTTATATTGTGATACTTTTCTAGTATCAGTATACACTGCAACACTAGTAAAGACTTTCAACAAAAAATGTGTCAGAATAATATTTGCGAAAATAGCAATCAAGGAAAACAGCAATCAAGGGAACCAAACCAGATTAAATTCTGAAAAAGTTTTTAGAAAAGAAACATGTTCATCATGTGATGAACAGATTTAATTTAATCTTTTACTCACATATTAACATCAATCAATGTCAAACACACATTCAGATCAAAAGCATTTCGTTCACACGGAAAGGAAAACCACTTAAAAAGCAGACTGAATGTACAGATTGTACATAAACACTGAAGTCAATGTATGATTAACGTGTATATTGTTGTATATGTTTTGTTGAGGAGGGTCAAGCCTGTCTACATGATTGGGTAAAAATAGCCTCTATTAATAATAAGTTTGTTGCTTAGCAAATGTTGTCTGTGCAGTGCCTGCGCAACATTTCCTTGCATCTAAGTTTGTTGAAACATTTTGTATTTTCATGTTGATCATTTTGATCAAAGTAATTCCAAACTTTGCTATACTAAGAGATGGCTCCATTCTCTTAGCTTAGTTTACTTTTATTTTAATTACTTTGTTTCAGTTATTTACAGAATTCTAACATTTCTAACATTTACAACCTTTTCTGTTATGGTCACTTTGACTTGTTTATTGTGATTATTCCTATTTGCAGAATTATTGAATACATTATTTAATGGTTTTTATATTTCAGGTTTTAATATTTTTTATTGTGTATTTTATAAACATTTTTGCCCATAAATATCATACATTTGTTTTATTTGCTGTAGAAGTCACTGTGCAGTGTTCAGTGGAAAATGTGTGCGCTGCTCCATCCGTCTCTCGCATACATGTACACAATACTGTAATTAATTCATACACAGCAAATCTTTTCATAACTCCATGACATCTCTCTTTAAAGCATGTCACTAAACTCATTTACTTCGGATCTGATTTTGGCAATATCCAACTTTTTTGGCAAATATTGGACCGATGTTTGATTAAATTCATTTTGCATTCCACAGAAGAAAGTCATACTGGTTTAAAACACTGTCAATCTTAGGGCTGCACAGTTAATTGAAAAACTAATCATAATTACACTTATGCTTGGACTGTTTACGTAATGGTTAAAAGCCACAATTACAGCAGTTTCTTTGCTCTGATTTCTGTGTGTTTTAACAGGTGTGATGCCATTGAATGCAGAGGCGAATCAAAGTCTGTAATATTGGCGTGTCCTGCAGTGGTTTCACCTATTTAACAATAGAAGTTTATGCAGTGCGTTCACTGCGTTTATTCTGGTTTTAGGCATGGGTGCATTTTCAGTGCGGATGCAGCACACAACACGTTCATTGATGTTTATTTCATTATTGATCTAGTTTAAATAGTTTTGATTTATCCACACTGTTTTTCGACCCTCAGCCTGTTACATGCTTTAAGTATTAGCCCAGAATAGATATAGACGCCATCAGTACTGTTTAAAAAGCATTCCATTTGAAACACTTCAATGTAAAGCAAATAATCATCATTATTAATCAAGGGGATAATAAACTGTTAAGATTTTTGTCATAATTGTGCAGCCCTAGTCAGGGTGCTAATGATGATGAATTTGTAAGTGAACAATCATTTTAAAATGGCACAGCTGTTCACTTTAACAGAGAAGCCATTTCTCAATATCATGCACAGCAGTTCAGACTTGCGTTATTGGTAGTTTGGATGTGATAAGTCAGACTCAAGAGTATGAACTCATGGATGGGAGCATGCAGTCCTGTTATGCTACAAAAGCATAAAATGTGATGCCATCTCTCAGCTCGTCTTGGCAATATTTGCAACCCAATTCATCTTCATTTTAATTTCAAAATGTAATAAAATATATAATATAGTTTAATTTTCATCATTTAATTAAATATATCATCGCTGTCGGGCGGAATCCTCCCGAAAAACTCAATTTTTGGGCTTTGTTGTTTTTTTCATAAATCGATATTATCGGTCAGTCCCCACATGGCTGTGTAAATTTTAGAAATGATTAACCAATGAAAAGTGTTGAAAATAGCTTGGGACTGTCTGAGACTCCACCTCTTCTTCACTCCATGAGAGCCTCGCAGCATTACTTCTCACTCATTCTCAAGATTGAAAGTCGCAATGATTTAGAAATCCTCGTCGAGCAACACGTTATCTGAGGTAAATGTCCTCAAAACACTGGTTATTCATGATTCAAGTATGTGGATCACTTATATGCCAAACAGTTTTAAAAAACGTTTTAAACTGTTTTAAAAACAGTTTGCATGCAGATTAATTTACGCCTATTCCGCCTAGTCATCTTATCGTTTTATTTTGGTATTGCACCACTCATGGCTCTTAAACATTTAAAATAGAATTAAGGAAGATGTGTTACCACAATCATTAGCTCTGATTAGCTCTTAAAGCCTTGTCTCTTGTCAAAAGGCACAACATGACCGCAGACTTAATAAACGCAGGACAAATGTGACGTCTGTGTCCATACCATTCTTATCAATGAGAGCATAAACTCCTATCAACCCGCTCCCAAATATTAAATCTTGTATCTGCGATTAAACGTGCTTTTGGGGAAATGTATAGCTAACAGGACATGTTGGACATTCTGAGACAGAACATATATTTTCCATCTTCAGGTCTAGAGGTGAAGAAAGAGGGTGGGGCCAGACAATGTGATTGTGAGTATATGTGTGCGCACGATGGGGGTGGTCTTAAGGCTGGTGTGGTAGACAGGGATTAGTAGCAGCTCCAGGTCTCTCTGAATGCACTAAAGTGGGTGTGGGGGCCGTTCTGATCTCCTGTGGCCACATACATGCAAACGTACAACAGATGTGTCTTAATAAGATGGATTATTTGGCATGAACATAGCTCGCCCCACATTATGCTGCACAGCTTCTGACCTCTTCTCCCATCCCCCGACACATGGGCAGCCACTGTGAGCACAAGCATATTTAGTGGGGTCTCGTGGTCGCGAACATTTGTGTGGACATGCATGCGTAGCTATGTGAAATGTTTGTATTTCTGTGTGCATGCTTATCTCTACATGTAGATTTGGCCAGAATCTAAAACTGTAAATGACTGCAGGATAGATCCAGGTGGCCATGCACATGTGGTCATAGGGATATGTAAGACTAGTCAATTAGTCAACTAAACGGTACTGTTCAGTTGACTGCTGTTACTAATCGAAAGTCGTAAGTCGCTTACACAAAAAAAATACACAAGATACCATTTAAAGGAGTGTCATTTTAAAATTTCTTTTAAAACTTTTTTTTAAATAATACATTTAAATAAAATGTTTGTAAAAATAATTCTGCGCATCTGGAGCAGAAACAATTTTTTATTTCAAATCTGTGTCAGTTGTGATGGTCGCAGAATGGCTAGAAAGACAAGCAATATGTGGGAGTATTTTAATTTGGAAAAAAAATGGAAATATAGTGTATGTATGTAAAGCTTTTCAAAAGCCAGTTATTCATTGACTGTTAATTTTGTTAACAGAATATCGCTCACCTGTTATTCTCATGTGTTGCTTACATATGCTGGCTAACATTTGATGAATTCTGTCAAAAATATGCTACATGATTATACATACTGGTCGCTGCATTGTTTATTTACAACATGCCTAAATGGTAAATGATTGTATCACAATGCAATTACATTATGGATTTGACATCTATTTATGGGGTTTGATTCATAGATTCAATTCAAGTATTTCAACTAATTAATCAAATATATACAGTGTGTATATACATTGTAGACTAGTCAGTAGGGCTGTGCAATATATATCGAATTTCGATTTTGGCTCCAAACGATCACAAAAACAGTGATATTGACAAAAAAAAAAAAATCATTTTACCATATTACGTTCTGCTATTTTGTCATGTGTTCTGAATGACACATACTTCTGCCACTACGTGAGAGAAGATGAATATCAGTAAGCAGGAGACTATTTTTACATACTGTCCTATGTTCATTCATGTTAATTTTGGATAAAACGCGCATTTTAAGACAAGGAGATGATTATTTACTCGTGCTTCGTTGCGGCTGTGTTGAGTCGGCAGGCGCACTATCCGCTCACGCTATAATGAGCAAAACAGCATTTAATGTTTGAATTTCGGGATTAAAATAATATAAGTTGAAAGCCGATACTATCTTCACAAGCAGCTCATTATGACTCAGAATATTAGAGCGCATCACACAGCCTTATGAGAATAAGATCCGCGTAATGCAGGTGACGGACGATGCGCTGCAGGGCTCAGGGACAGTCAGAAATACCGGTGCTGTTTGTGGAATTAAATTCTAAAATAAAGAGAGACTGTTTGAACCGGTGATTTCTTTTTTGCGTTTCTTGATGCATTTCATAATTTGATCTGAGATGAAGCAAATACATTTGTGCTGGAATTTCTTGCATTATAAAAGTTACACTTGCAGGAATTGTTTCAATTATGTGCAATCCCGCACCAAATTTCAAGCCCTGCTATCTTATATGGGACATCTGAGTATTTACTTATTCAGTTATTTTCAGTTATAATGGTTTTTTTTTTTCCATAATTGAGCAGCCCTACTAGTCGGTTACAAAACTTCCCTAGAAGTTTCCCTGTTTCCCCTAGAAACAGCTACCAAACACAAATGTACACCCTGCAACAAGCTTTCGATACGTGTTACTGTTACAACAAAGTAAAATTCTGCTTTCTTTATCACAGATTACGTTCGCTGATAATAAGATATTTAAAGCAGGCTGTGAACAAGGTGATGCTGACCCAGACATATTTACAGGCTGTACAGGGTACAGGTTGTATGCTACCAGTTCATGTGCCCTTCCTCCATGCCAAACAGCGCATTGGTTTTAAATACTTATCAAACCTTTGGGTGATCCCACACTTGCATTAGATATGACTACTGGACATTAAGCCTCTAAACAACCTGTGTATGTGGTTGTACAATAGGTGTGTGGCGGAAGGGTGGAGGGAGTCACAGGTGCAGATTCTCACAGTCAGTAGATGGGGCAGTTAAAAAGAGGGGCAGGGCTGAAATTAGAGGGGGCTGTAGTGAAAGAAGGCTGAGAATGACCTTGGAGACCTTTCATCAGGCTTCTCATCAGCTTCAAAAGGCTCCTACACTGCAGGTTTAACTACCTGTGGTACATACAACTTACTGAAAAGCTCTAACGCATTCACAAACACAGACCTACTTAGTACAAACCATGTGATTCATACAATTGTTGAATTCTACAACAATGTTAACTTTAATCAATTTATTGCCTGACAATGATATCAGGATTTCCTTTAAGAGGGCAAAGTGTTTTGCACCATCAGTACTGTTGTAATGTACTGTAGTTGTAATGAACAAAGGACACCTCACCATGGCGACCTATAAAAGTCACTCTGACTCGGTTAAGTCTGAGGTGAAGGAGTCAAAGAGTTTCAGCATCTTTCTGTCTTATCTTAAGTACTTACCCTTCCTCAAGAAGACTTAGTGAGAAAAGAAGACACTTGATCTATGGAAGAGATACTAAAAGAGAGAAACTCTCGAAATGCCAAAAAAGGCCAAAATTAATCTGATAAATTGTGGACACACTTAAACTGAAACTGGTTTCAGTAAAGACAATATGATGATGCAGATAACTTAACCTCAAAATAACTCAAACTTTGAGGTTATCAATAAATGTACAACATAAAATGTTGGGTTAGTCCCTCACTGTCTAAATAATGCACAGGACAGAAACGCATGAGAACGAAGTTTGAAAAGTGAAAACAGTTTTATTAACCAGCCAGTATCTAAGACACCTACACCTTGTACCTGAAATGTGCTAAATAAGTGAACATAAACGTGTTGTATTAAAATATAGTCACATTATAAATGCCCAACAAGTAAATTAAATTTGTAATTGTGTTTGTATTGACTGTGCATCCAGTAATTTCTCGTTTAAATTTTTTTAATTTCTTCGTTTAAATTTCTCTCTGCGCATCTCATTATTTGTAAACTTGATCTATCCTGGCAAAATTTGATCAGCACCTGCTGACTTTTACATTAAAAATCATCAAAATTTCATGTGTGCACTGCTTTTACTCATTGTCAAAGTTTCTCTTATTGGACCAAAGTTTCTCTTATTGTTCAATTAGTGTTCGGGACCAATTTTCTTCCAAGATATGCAGCCTATTTTCTCTTTCATACAAACAGGCAAACTTACAAACAACATGATTATAGAAAAGATGATAAGGAAAGCTAGATTTCAAATGATTTGCAATAAATAATGATTAACAACGTGATGTCAAATCACCCAACCCAACATGACAAGGTTATGTTTCTGTCACCTAAGTCTAAAGGTGTCAGATACAGGATGCTGTGGACTGTAGAGGGTGTTTGCAAGGTCCACTTACTTCACAGGGTCCACATCACACCCTCAGTGATGGGAAGAAAAGTTTGCAAAGGCAGCTCTGTATTATTCTAGCTTTTATTCTTTCGCCCTCTCTGAATTTTAACTCTGCATCCATCTTAAATTCTAAACACACAAACCAAGTTTTGTTGTCTAGATTTGTTGTCTAGTGTCTAGCTTTCTCACAGAACCAACCACAATAACTCTCTAAAGAAAATAACCTCAACATTGCAGTCTAATTAGGTAAACCAAAGGAAACAGAAATTATTCCAATGAATCCTTAGATCCTAGTAATGACAGGAGAGTGGCGTGAGGAGAGGATGGGAAAACTTAAAAGAAAATGGCTAACAAAAATGCGAACCTGGAAGAGCAAAGACATTTAACTTGAGGAACCACCTAAACTCGGCCCATACAATTATGGATTGTCACTTTATCAACTTTAATGTGTAATGTTGCAGTTTGAGCATAAAACAATCTGCAAATGTATGTTGCTTAAAGTTCACAATGACAGAATATGGTCTCTTCAACAGAAATCACTTTTTAAGAACTACAACAAATGGCTAAAAGGGACCACAATGAGATACAAAAAATACATAAGAAGCGTTAGGGCGCTGCTTTAGTAGTAGTGTGTTGTTGCTATGTTGAAGAGACGCTGTTTCCACAACGATACTAAACCCCCTTTGTTCAGCTTTCTTAAGACGGACTAATGTTGACTGAGCTGCGCACTCACTTTTCAGTTTTTATTAACTTACTTTTTTTTATTCTGTGTAATACACCAATGTTTAGGGCCCTATGAAATCTGTTTTACTTTACCCAAATTCCATTTTATTTTTTTCTCAAATTTAATTTCCTCTGTTTTAATTTTTTCTGGACTCTTGATTCTGTTTAATCAAATAGAAATAAAAAAAATTCAACAAGCTTGTTAATGGTTTATATTCATAAATACATTTTGGTATTGTTTCAGGACCTGGGTACTACTTACAGAATATCACAAAGAAATAGAGAATTTTACACTGTAAAATCAAGTGAACATTAAAAATACATGTCGCATCTTTTGTAGGCTTAAGCATGTTATTTTAAATGACGCTTATGCGGCAGGCGCATTTACGTCGCTGCAAGATAAAGTAATCTTAACTATTCAGAATCACCCTTATTGTAATGACAAAGCTCAGTAAAGACAGAGGAGCATCTGATCATAGCATAAATTTAATAGCACAGCTACTGCGAGGGACTTTCGGTGCTGGAAGTCCATGTATACTTTGCGGAGACTTTATCGTCATCATATAGAGTGCGGCTCATGGTTGCCGAGCAACAGCAGATGCCACAGGAGGGCAACCTTCTAAGCACTTTGGAGAAAGTAGAAAGCAGTCTGGCATTTTCCACACGGTTTAGACGTGATTTGTGAGCAGTTGCACCATGTCATTTGTAAATGAGTTATAATGGATTAGAAGATAAGATAAGATCTAATGATAATTGGATAATTCTGAATTGGAGAAATATCTGAACCAGGATTGAAGACAAAACTAATGATTTTGTCACTTATGTAACAGGTTCAACTTTTAAGCCGTTCTGAGTGGGAGGCAAATGGACAATCAGCCTGGTGTCGTATTCCTTACTGTAGTGGGGAGAAACAGTGTAGTTATAATCTAACAAGAGCACTTGTTATACACTGCACAGCATTCACACATTAGCAGGCCTCTGTTATGCTTGTAGAAGTGGTTCTAATTCCGTTTATTAAACTGATGAGGCAAAATTGACAAAATTGTTACAGTTTATGTGAAACAGGTGGGACATTTCTGGAACATGCTCTAAGCAGGTGACCAATCCCAACAGACTGGACCAGTTTGACCAATCAATGACAGATTAAAAAAAGAACAGATTAGATCTTTTTGTCATTTGTATAGATATAATGAAAATTAGTTAAATGAAATAGTGAAATGTCATTCCTATTAACTTGTCAACAACCCTACCTTGGACTAGCCTTGACAACGCCTGTCTTTTTCACACCAGTATTCAGAAATTCATCTTCCACTATGTGTCTACACACAAAGTCAGTGTCTTCTCCACACATGCTTTGTCTATATCCAGTGACTTGTTTTGACTCAGTTTTTCAGAGCACAAAACAGACAATGAGCTTTAAGTGTCATCATGGCCTTGGGAGAACAGGAAGATGTAGCCTGACATATACTTAACCCTGGAGACAGTGAATGACATTCTGTTCTTAGTTACCGCCCTTTTTCAACCATACTCTCACACTACTGAGTATTGTGTTCCTACAGACACAATACTGAAGCACCATTACTGACCATTATGCTTCTAGTTAACCTTGAAAACCCATAAGACACCATCATCAACAAAACAAGTGACATAAGAGTTTATGTCGCAGGTATTAAAGATGATCAGGTAAGATGCAGACATCCGCTTGCGTTGTATTTATCACTTAAGACTTGGCCAGCGTAGGGGACGCTCTGGGTGAGTGTGTACACACACACAGCCCATTTAGCATTCTGCTGCTATGCCAACAAGATCATTAGCAATGACAATACAACAAACCCCCCCCTTCTGGGTGCCAATTAAGCTGGAAGGGATTGCAGTGGTCACACACACACAAAATTACAGTACATAAAGAAACACAAGCAAAAGTGTAAGTTCTCAGCCACCCAGATAACAAAACATGTACTAGTTATAAAGAGTTATAAACTGAAACAATACACTTTTAATAATAATAAATTATACCATTTAAAAATATTGCTTATAAAGTGGCAATAAAAAAAAACAAAAACAATGAAGGTTTAGATTAAGACCTCCCCATAAAATGCAGAATATTAAATCAGTGAACTATTAAGTGTTGTCACAATACCAAATTTTTGACTTCGGTACAGTACCAGAGTAAAATATTTCATATCAATATCGAATCAATACCATGGCAATAAATTTAATAGGTGACTGAACACATGGAATATAAAATTCTTTTTTATTTATTATTAAAACCCTCTTTATTTAAAAGAAAAAAAAATGGCACAACACAGACCTATGGTGGGCAGCAGTTAACAGTCTATGATACAGTCTAGCCTACAGGTGTATTGATCTAAGTGTCGGGATGTCTGTCACAGAGATGCTTTACTAAGTTGGCTGTGTTGGTTCTCTTGGTCTGGGTAAATTTAAAACATCTTTAACAGATGGCCTTTGCCTATGTGCTTGCCCTAACTGTCAGCTATGTCAGCAAAATAATGACGCTTGGCACATGTTTTGTTGACAGGCCATGAACGGAGGCACGAGCGCTTGTATTTTCTGCCATGACTCTTATTTCGTCACAATTAAAGTGGCATTAAAGTTTGACGCACTCAGTGTGACTGCAGGGAGTGCTGCATGTGCGTGCACGCGCACACACACACACACACAGCCTTGTTATGCACACATCAACGCAAAACATTGTCTCAAAAACTCAAAACTCAATTTAATGAGAAATAGTACTATTTTAACAACAGGGTGTTATTGTACTTTTCTAGGCCCATTTGGCGTTTGAGTCAGAGGAATTCTTCACACACAGACTGGCGGTTTTTAGTGCAGTCAAATCTCTGGTAATTAATTGTCCAAACAAGACAATAATTATTATAATAAAACTTATATTTTAATAAAACCCTCTTAAAACATTTTTAAGATGTTTACTAATTTTTGATATGTGGAACGCTATACAAATTAGGCAAGACAAATTATTAATTGTTATACAAAGCTGTGATAGTTTAGATCTTCTCAATTTTATAGGCTGTTTAACTGCAGCATTTGCAGAAACTAACACTAGCATGGCTGCTTGGCAGCAACAGAAACAGGCTGTGAGGTTGAAAGCTGCCATTTCCCAATGGGCGCAACTCAAAAATCTCGTAAAGACGCTGACCTGAAACAATTCTAGCAAATCTCTCAATCTTTACAACCCATGCCCATACTAAGTACAAGGTATTTGAAAACGAACATATAAGACATTCCCTTATGTGTGAAACTGTTCCACCTGATAGCTACTATTACACTAGTGTTATGACGCCAACATGGAATGACAATATTCAATAAACAGCTTGTGGGCAACCACCCATTTGGCAACCAGCTCCCCAGTTACTACAGTGAGGCAGCCATTTGACACCCCAGAATGCTAGCTCATCATCAAACCCTCTGACAATCCAGTTGCTCATCTGTCTTGTCCAGTTGCAGCACTGCTGATACAGTAAGTCAAGCGTGGCCAGACTTTGACTGTGGCAAACAGTCTATAAAAGGTGTGCTGATCAAAGTGAGCTGATCAAATTAGCACTTACTAGATCAAAGCTTTAGATTTCTGTGCAGTATAATTCAGACTGATGAATGTCCATATCCTTTCTGTCAGGGCTGCAACTCAGAAATATAACAGTCTCTCAAGCAGGTAAATTGCTAAATCCAACTTGTAATGTTAGGTGACTAAATTATTGCTGCAATGACAGCACAAGCTGCAACTCCATTATAATGATCATTTTGAACAAGGTCAGAGGTCAAGTGGGAATTAAACTTGCTGAGTGCTAATGCACTTTAATTACTGCAGCACACCTGCTCACAATTCATTAGTCCACTGGCTTGCTCGGACAATGTACATGCATTAGTCAGACGCAATCACACAAGAAACATCCACATACACCAATCAGGCTCTTACTGGTGGATAACGAGTACCAAGCATTTACTGAAGAAAGACTTTGGTAGCTAAAAGTTATCCTTGTTCACTGTCATTTGTGAAATGGTGCAAAGGAGAAACCCAGTGCCAGGGAGGTAGAGCATTGGGTCGTGTTCTTGATAACAATTATTTGAGCACCACAGACTACCAGAAGCTCCTCTTTTTCACACTTGCACTTGTATCTGCACTAATGCTATTGTAAAACAGAGCTTCAGGGTTAAGCTTACTAACTCCTTTTTTTCCCAAAAGAACTATTTTTTGACCCTTTTCAGTGAACACATGATTGTGTTAGGCAGTGCAATTGTATATTATATATATTGTATAATATGTCCACCCTGGTTGTTCGGTACACTCAACCTGATGTAAACTTATTGGGCACCAAGGCAGGAACCTACTTAAGGCCTTCAAAAGGGCAATGTTTTATCTGCTCAACATTAACATACACATTTGAAAGCATTAAAATCCTGGGACATGTTTCCTTGGATACTCAGCTGAAGTTAAAGTGCACAAAATAAGTGCTTTTTATGCCCTCTTTCCAATGCCAGGCCTAACCTTTATCAAAACCCAACCATTGCAACCATGTCAGGCTTCTACCATTAATGTATACAATGCTTAAACTGAAAACAATCTACAATCTTTCAACAGCATTTTGGAAAAAAAAACTCTTCTGTCATATGCAAATACTAGGTAGGCTATTTTTATGGTTTAAAAGTGTCCACCAGGTAGGAATGGAGTAGGATGTGCCTGGCCTGCATGCTGCAAGTCTAAGCATTTTTTTATATAACATTTTTTAAACCAATGCACCACCACCAATTGCTTTATTAAAGTTAAATTTGGTAAAGCAAACAAATGATTTGTAGTTTAAATATTTGTATTTAAAGTCAATCTTTCAAGCTTCTAACTAGTCGATGTTGAAAATACAAAGTTTTGCACAACTCTACTATATATTAGGGTAATGATATAATTTTTCATGGAATGAAAATCATCTTAGAAAACATCAGTTTCATGGTATATGATATTAAACAATAATTCTCATAACAATGACTCCTAAAAGAATAAGAACAAGTTTTTTGACTAACAAATGCTTTATTACAAACTTGACGAATTTTTTGGTTCTTTAACAACAAACTTTAAATGATTTTATCCACCTTATACTGTAAATTCCATTTTCATGATTCCCACAATCACACAGCCTTAAGTTATTACTTTGACATATCCTTATCTACATGAAGGGATGGTATTTTTCAGCAGGGATGGAGAGCAGCCTCTGCCTCTGTTTTTTCTCAGTTGTATGTGTCTGCAGTACGCAGTTCAGAGTGTAAACAGCCAAGCAGAAAGAAGTTGCATGTGTGCAGGTGAGATTATTTTTATGCATTTTTTTAAATGTATATATGCAAATGTTCACAGAATGATAACCGTGCACATTCAAATCACGATATCGGTATACCGTTACAACCCTACTTAATATATTAGGAATTTGCTGTAGGTCTTCACCTCAGTATGACAAATGTAATGCATTCCCATCTAGAACTTTATGGCTTTCAAGCAACCCTGTAAAAAACAACAACAAAAGATGGAATTATTTATGTGAACATTTTTAGGGCCTTGGGGAAGCAACAATCTATAATCAGCCCCAATCAACAGCCACCTGCTCTGATGCTGGACTGGACAATTACAGCTTTTTGTTGACCGGAGACGTAGCCAGCTGTGACTGGCTAATTACATAGTCAATAGTGTAATCAGACGTAAGGCTCTAGCACTTTTTTCCCCAGGTGAGACGAAAACGAGTGGTTCCACTGAAAGACTAGTCAAGGGGGAAGGGAACTCAGAGGACAACAGATAATTGTTTACTAAAGGCCCATGTAACCGTCTCCTAGCAACTACCCGGCAACCTCCCAATCAGGTGTGGCTGATGCTGCCGTTTAGCCTTGAAGCATAGTGGTCCTCCACACTGACAGAGAGTTATAGCTGCTGCCTCTGTCGTCATCATTCTCTGTTCAACCAAAGAGGCAAGCGATATCTCTAATGTGATTACTCCCTCATCCTCTTGTGCTGTGAAGCTGTCCAGTAACAAAGACATCCGCTAATACTGTAATTAAAACTATTAAACAACTGCTATGAACTACAACTAACAGGTAAGAATAAGCATACTGGCTCTATGAGTCTGTGTAAAAATTGCCAGTGCAGCCAAATGCAAGCTGCCTACATTTCTTTACAACCTACACAACCTAGAACCTTTATTTACAACCTACATTCTGTGTTGTTATAAAACAGAGTCAGTTTCATAAATGCCACTTGCAAACTTCCAATGTAACTATGCTAAAAACAGTATGACAACCATATAGAATCACCTAATAAGCTGTCTTTCTAGGCAAAAAGGTTTTACAGAGAGTGTTCTATCATTTTGATAAACAAAACAAAGATAGAACTATAGGAATAAGAAAATAAAGTACACCTCTGACATGTGGTGGACATCTTCATTAAAAAGAAATAAGGTACGGTGCTAGATATTATTTTACAATAGACCTTAGTTGAAGTTATGCTGGGCACACATCAAATAGCTGACCGGAACCTGAAGCAGTGAAAAACACTAGAAACGGCACTAGAAATGTAAACTCCATCACAGGCATCTGGTTAACAGCCATGTAATCTTATGAATGGAGTTGTATTTGAAGCATTGGGGCAGAGGAGTGAGCAGGTGTACCATTTAAGCTTTAAATGACCCAAGAGAAATGACCTGTTGAACTGACCTATAATATATTAACTTAAACGTGTGTGTGTGTGTGTGTGTGTGTGTGTGTGTGTGTGTGTGTGTGTGTGTGTGTGTGTGTGTGTGTGTGTGTGTGTGTGTGTGTGTGTGTGTGTGTGT